>PVIY010040956.1:0-21988 GCA_004026745.1 Myrmecophaga tridactyla | reverse complement strand
AACACAGCTCTACATTTTCAGGCAGTTCCCTCCAGCCTCTCCTTTACTTCTTGAATAACAAAGTGATATCTACTTAATGTGTAAGAATAACCTCCAGGATAACCTCTCAACTCTGTTTGGAATCTCTCAGCCATTGACACTTTGTCTCATTTCACTCTTCCCCATTTGGTCGAGAAGGTTCTCTCAATCCCTTGATGCTGAGTCTCAGCTCATTCCAGGATCTCTGTCCCACATTGCCAGGAAGGTACACACCACTAGGAGTCACATCCCACGTAGACGGGGGAGGACAGTGAGTTTGCTTGTTGTGTTGGCTGGAGAGAGAGGCCACATCTGAGCAAGAGAAGAAGTTCTCTTGCGGGTGACTCTCAGGCCTAATTTTAAGTAGACTTGACCTATCCTTTGTGGGGTTAAGTTTCATATGAACAAACCCCAAGATTGGGGGCTCAGTTATTGCTTTGGTTGTCTGCACTGCTTGTGAGAATATCCAGAATTCAACTTGGGGAAGTTGAATTTTCCCCCTTTCTCACCATTCCCCGAAGGGGACTTTGCAAATACTTTTTTATTCACTGTTCAAATTCCTCTGGGATTTATGGGGACATCACTCTGGAGAAACCAACAAAATCTCATGCCCTACTCAAGGTTCCATGTACTTATGGTGTTTGATTAAGCTGTCTACATAAGTTATATTAGGAAATGCAGTAGTCAAAATATAAATTTTGTACCAAATAAACATTTTTTGCTTTAGTTTCACACATAAATTAAAATTTTAAAATATTAATTAGTATCAATTTTCAACACCCTGCAGTAATGACATTTCTGTGTTCTTCCTCATGCAAAAACAGTTTTTAAATTTGTACTTTTAGTCACTATCATTATACACTCTAGGATTTCCTAGATTATACCATCTCAGTCTTTACCGTCTATGTTTTTTTCTGATTTCATTTGTGCCCCCAGCCCTCCTCCCTCCATCATTCTCACATTCAGGCTCATTCAGTGTTTTAACATTAATTGTATTACACTTAGGTAGTATTGTGCTATCCATTTCTGAGTCTTTACAATCAGTCCTGTTGCACAATCTGTATCCCTTCAGCTCCAATTACCCAATATCTTACCCTATTTCTATCTCCTGATGGTCTCTGTTACCAATGAAATTCTCCAACTTTATTCACTAATGTCAGTTCATATCACTGAGACCATACAGTATTTGTCCTTTTGTTTCTGGCTAATCACACTCAGCATAATGTCCTTAAGGTCCATCCATGTTGTTACATACTTCATAACTTTATTCTGTCTTACAGCTGCATGATATTCCATCGTATGCATATACCACAGTTTGTTTAGCCACTCGTCTGTTGATGGACATTTTGGCTGTTTCCATCTCTTGGCAATTGTAAATAATGCTGCTATAAACTTTGGTGTGCAAATGTCCATCTGTGTCCTTAACCTCATATCCTCTGAGTAGATACCTAGCAATGGTATTGCCGGGTCATATGGTAATTCTATACTTAGCTTCCTGAGGAACCACCAAACTGCCTTCCACAGTGGTTGTACCATTTGACGTCCCCACCAACAATAGATAAGTGTGCCTCTTACTTCACATCCTCTCCAGCATTTGTTGTTTTCTGTTTTATTGATAATGGCCATTCTGATGGGTGTGAGATGATATCTCATTGTGGTTTTGATTTGCATTTCCCTGATAGCCAGGGAAGTTGAGCATCTTTTCAACGTGCCTTTCGGCAATTGGTATTCCTCTTCTGAGAAGTGTCTGTCAAGTCTTCTGCCCATTTCGTAATTGGGTTGTCTTTTTGTTGTTGAGTTGAACAATCTCTTTATATATTCTGGATGCTAGACTTTTATCTGATACATCATTTCCAAATATTGTCTCCCACTGTGTATGCTGTCTTTTTATTTTCTTGACAAAGTTCTTTGGTGCACAAAAGTGTTTAATTTTGAGGTGTTCCCATTTCTTTCTTTCTTTCTTCAATTCTCATGCTTTGGGTATAAGGTCTAGGAAACCGCCTCCTATTATAAGATTTATAAGATATCTCCCTACGTTTTCGTCTAACAATTTTATGTTCTTAGATCTAATGTTTAGGTCTTTGATCCATTTTGAGTTAATTTTTGTATAGGGTGTGAGATATGGGTCCTCTTTCATTCTTTTGCATGTGGATATCCAGTTCTCTAGGCACCATTTATTGAAGAGACTGTTCTGTCCCAGGTGAGTTGGCTTGACTGCTTTATCAAAGATCAATTGTAGATGAGAGTGTCTACATCTGAACACTCTATTCCATTCCATTGGTCAGTATATCTATATTTATGCCAGTACCATGCTGTTTTGACCACTGTAGCTTCATAATATGCCTTAAAGTCAGGTAGTGTGAGACCTCAGATTTCATTTTTTTTCTCAGGATACTTTTAGCTATTCAGGGCACCCTGCCTTTTCAGATAAATTTGGTTATTGGTTTTTCTATTTCTGAAAAGTAAGTTTTTGGGATTTAAATCAGTATTGCACTGAATCTGTAAATCAATTTAGGCAGAATTGACATCTTAACTATATTTAGTGTTCCAATCCATGAACATTGTATGCCCTTCCATCTATTTAGGTCTTCTGTGATTTACCAACTTCTTGTAGTTTTCTTTGTATACGTTTTTTGTCTCTTTAGCTAAATTTATTCCTAAATATTTTATTCTTTTAGTTGCAATTGTAAACGGAATTCTTTTCTTGATTTCCCCTCAGATTGTTCATTACTAGTGTATAGAAACACTACAGATTTTTGAGTGTTGATCTTGTAACCTGCCACTTTGCTGTACTCATTTATTAGCTGTAGTAGTTTTTTGTGGATTTTTTTGGGTTTTCAACATAGTATCATATCATCTGCAAACAGTGAGAGTTTTATTTCTTCCTTTCCAATTTTGATGCCTTGTATTTCTTTTTCTTGTCTAATTGCTCTGGCTAGAACTTCCAACACAATGTTGAACAACAATGGTGATAGTGGACATCCTTGTCTTGTTCCTGATCTTAGGGGGAAAGTTTTCCATTTTTCCCCATTGAGGATGATGTTAGCTTGGGTTTTTCATATAGTTCCTTTATCATTTTGAGGAAGTTCCCTTCTATCCCTATCCTTTGAAGTGTTTCAACAGGAAAGGATGTTGAATTTTGTTAAATGCCTTTTCTGCATCAATCGAGATGATCATGTGGCTTTTCTGCTTTGATTTGTTGATATGGTGTATTACATTAATTGATTTTCTTATGTTGAACCATCCTTGCATACCTGGGATGAATCCTACTTGGTCATGGTGTATAATTCTTTTAAGGTACTGCTGGATTCAATTTACTAGAATTTTGTTGAGGATTTTTACATCTATATTCATTAGAGAGATTGGACTGTAGTTTTCTTTTTTTTTTTGTAATATCTTTGTCTGGCTTTTGGCTGAGGGTGATGTCGGCTTTGTAGAATGATTAGGTAGCTTTCCCCCTCTTCCATTTTTTTGAAGCGTTTGAGCAGGATTGGTACTAATTCTTTCTGGAATGTTTGGTAGAATTCACATGTGAAGCCATTTGGTTCTGGACTTTTCTTTTTGGGGAGCTTAATGACTGATTCAATTTCTTTACTTGTGACTGGTTTGTTGAGGTCGTCTATTTCTTCTCGAGTCAATGTTGGTTGTTCATGCCTTTCTAGAAAGTTGTCCATTTCATCTACATTGTCGAATTTATTAGCATAAAGTTGTTCATAGTATCCTCTCATTAACTGCTTTATTTCTGTGGGGTCAGTGGTTATGTTTCCTCTTCTATTTCTGACTATTTATTTGCATCCTCTCTCTTCTTCTTTTTGTCATTCTCACTAAGGGTCCATCAATCTACAATTTCTCATAGAACCAACTTTTGGTTTTGTTGATTTTCTCAATTGTTTTCATGTTCTCAATTTCATTTATTTCTGCTCTAATCTTCATCATTCCTTTCCTTTTGCTTGCTTTGGGGTTAGTTTGCTGTTCTTTCTCTAGTGCTTCCAAGTGGACAGTTAATTCCTCGATTTTTGCCCTTTCTTCTTTTTTGATATAGGCATTCAGGGCAATAAATTTCCCTCTTAGCACTGCCTTTGTTGCATCCCATAAATTTTGATATGTTGTTGATTAGTTAGGGTTTTCTAGAGAAACAGAATCAACAGGGAACACTCGCAAATATACAACTTATAAAAGTGTCTTACGTGACCATGGGAATGCAGAGTCCAAAATCCATAGGGCAGGCTGTGAAGCCTATGACTCCAATGGAGGGTCTGGATGAACTCCACAGGAGAGGCTCACCAGCTGAAGTAGGAATAGAGCCTGTCTCTTCTGAATCGTCCTTAAAAAGCTTCCTGTGATTAGATTAGCATCATTCATTGCAGAAGACACTCCTGTTTGGCATATTACAAATAGAATCAGCAGTGGATGCAGCTGACGTGATCATGATCTAATTCTATGAAATGTCATCATTGCAACAGACAGGCCAGCACTTGCCCAACCAAACAAACAGGTACCACAACTTGGCCAAGTTGACACATGAACCTGATCATGAAAGTCCACCCCTTGTCAACTTGGCAGCTATATATATCACCTTAAACCATACCCAATTTCCAAATAAAAACAATGAAACACTCATTTTTTTCTTTTACCTAACAATACTCAACTGTCCTGCATATAACTGGAAACACATTAAATCTCTCCAGAATAGGGCACAAATCCTTGGGCAACATTCATTCTTAAACTTGATGTCTGACAACCTAAATAGTATACCATGAACAAAACAGCATTACAATCCTCATTTCTATAACTGATCACATGGTCAAAGTTCTTATTTATCATTACCTTCTTCCACTACCCATTCCATATTCCCGCTACCCTCAGCAAGCACTTCAGCTGGCCGTGGTTCTTTGCCTGGTGGGGTGACCCAAACCTTCATTCCTGAAGTTTCAGAGCCATTGAACGTAGTCCTGCCTGGATTGCGTTGTTGCAGTTTTCTGTTGATTTTAATCACAGGGCATGGTAGTACTAAAAGATGCCCTAGGGAATCTCCTATATTCCAAGAAAACTCTTCTTTACCTCCATTATGTAGTTGCAGTCCTACTTCCTCCTGATAGTCAGGGTCAATCACCCCAGGCAATAATGTAATCCCCTTCTTGGCTTGTTGATCCAGGGGCATAGTAGCCCAAAGTGACCATGCGGCAGTCTTAACTTCCAGTTCAGTGGAGTCATTGTTGTTTCTCCTGGAGGAAGCACTCCCCGTTTTGGAACTAAAACCTGTAGACCAGCAGAGGTCAGGGTCACATGGACAGGAAGCAAAAATTTTTCTTAGTGGATTACTAGGGCTAATAGTGAGTGGTACCACTCCCATTTCCACCTCTTGGTTCCTGGACCCATGGATCCTGGCTATGGGAGAAACAGCACCATACAGCGGATACTGATTCAGAACATATACAGCTTCCTGGAGAACATTACCCCAGCCTTTCAAGGTATTGCCACCTAGTTGGCACTGTAATTGAGTTTTCAAAAGGCCATTCCACCATTCTATCAATCCAGCTGCTTCTGAATGATGGGGAACATGGTAAGACCAGAAAATTCCATGAGAATGTGCCCATCCCCGCACTCCATTTGCTGTGAAGTGTGTTCCTTGATCCGAAGCAATGCTATGTGGAATACCATGATGATAGATAAGGCCTTCTGTAAGCCCATGGGTGGTAGTTTTGGCAGAAGCACTGCGTGCAGGGAAAGCAAACCCATATCCAGACTACGTGTCTATTCCAGTCAGAACAAATCGCTGCCCCTTCCATGAAGGGAGTGGTCCAATGTAATCAACCTGCCACTATGTAGCTAGCTGGTCACCTCGGGGAATGGTGCCATATTGGGGGCTGAGTGTGGGTCTCTGCTGCTGGCAGACTGGGCACTCAGCAGTGGCTGTAGCCAAGTCAGCCTTGGTGAGTTGAAGTCCATGTTGCTGAGCCCATGCATAGCCTCCATCCCTACCACCATGACCACTTTGTTCATGAGCCCATTGGGCAATGACAGGAGTTGTTGGGGAAAGAGGCTGACTGGTATCCACAGAACAGGTCATCTTATCCACTTGATTATTATAACCTTCCTCTGCTGAAGTCACCCTCTGGTATGCATTCACATGGGACTCAAATATCTTCATGTTTTTAACCCACTCAGAAAGGTCTATCCATATACTTCTTCCCCAGACCTCCTTGTCACCAATTTTCCAATTATGATCTTTCCAATTCCCTGACCATCCAGCCAAACCATTAGCAACAGCCCATGAGTCAGTATACAAATGCACCTCTGGCCAGTTTTCCTTCCAAGCAAAATGAACAACCAGGTGCACTGCTTGATGTTCTGCCTACTGGGAGGATTTCCCCTTACCACTGTCCTTCAAGGACACCCCAGATAGGGGTTGTAATGCTGCAGCTGTCCACTTTTGGGTGGTGCCTGCATATTGTGCTGAACCATCTGTAAACCAGGCCCAAGTTTTCTCTTCCTCAGTCAATTCACTGTAAGGAACTCCCCAAGAGGCCATAGCTCTGGTCTGGGAAAGAGAAGGTAATGTGGCAGGAGTGGAGACCATGGGCATTTGGGCCACTTCTTCATGTAACTTACTTGTGCCTTCAGGACCTGCTCTGGCTCTATCTCGTATATACCATTTCCATTTTACATAGAGTGCTGCTGCACACGCCCAACTTTCAGCTTGGTGGGTCAGACAACACCCAGCTCCTGATAGGCAACTCAGGTATCATGGTAACTTGGTGGCCCATGGTTAAGCGTTCAGTCTCTACTAAGGCCCAGTAGCAGGCCAAAAGCTGTTTCTCAAAAGGAGAGTAGTTATCTGCAGCAGATGGTAAGGCTTTGCTCCAAAATCCTAAGGGTCTTGTTGTGATTCTCCTATAGGGGCCTGCCAAAGGGTCCAGACAGCATCTCTATTTGCCACTGACACTTCCAGCACCATTGGATCAGCTGGATCACACGGCCCAAGTGGCAGAGCAGCTTGTACAGCAGCCTGGACCTGTCGCAGAGCTTCCTCTTGTTCAGGTCCCTCCTCCTTTCCAATCAATGCCCTCACTTTAATGGCAGACACCATGCAAGACTGAGATTTCAGTTTACGTTGTAAAGTTGCTACTCTAACAATAAGATTTTGTCTGTCTTTCAGAGATCTCAATCTACGGCTACAGGAAATAAGATTTTCCTTCAGGATACTCATAGAACTGTCTACATCTGTCAGACATCGTTTAAGCTTCTCGTTTGAAGCCTTAAGCCCATCCCTTTCACTCCTTAATATAGCCAGTATATCTAACAACAACCAACCAACATCTCTATACCTCTTATTTCTACAAAACTCTGTAAAGATGTCAAAAAACATTATCCCCCAGAGCCTGGCTTTGTACAGTGAAGTATTAGGAGAATCAAATGGTGATATTTTGACTATCTGTTTTGCCAACTCACTCCATGGATTGGGAGTGTCATTCTGATTACGGGAATCAGAGTCCTTAGTGTCTTTGAGTCTAGTCAGAGTAGACAACCATTCATAAAAACCCATTTTAAAGATTCTGTTTCTTAAGAACCACTCCTGGTACCTAGATGTATTAGTTAGGGTTCTCTAGAGAAACAGAACCAACAGAGAATACTCGCAAATATAAAATTTATAAAAGTGTCTCACGTGACCATGGGAATGCAGAGTCCAAATACCACAGGGCAGGCTGTGAAGCCTACGACTCCAATGGAGGAACAAACTCCACAGGAGAAGCTCCCCAGCCGGAGCAGGAATAGAACCTGTCTCTTCTGAATCCTCCTTAAAAGGCTTCCTGTGATTAGACTGAGCATTGCTCATTGCAGAAGACACTCCTGTTTGGCTGATTACAAATGGAATCAGCTGTGGATGCAGCTGACATGCTCATGATCTTATTCTATGAAATGTCATCATTGCAACAGACAGGCCAGCACTTGCCCAACCAGACAAACAGGTACCACAACTTGGCCAAGCTGACACATGAACCTGACCATGACAGTTGTGTTTTCATTTTCATTTGTCTCGAGGTATTTACTGATTTCTCTTGTAATTTCTTCCTTGACCCACTCGTTTAAGAGTGTGTTGTTGAGCCTCCACATATTTGTGAATTTTCTGGTACTCTGCCTATTATTGATTTCCAGCTTCATTCCTTTATGATCTGAGAAAGTGTTTTGTATGATTTCCATCTTTTTGTATTTATTGAGACTTGCTTTGTGACCCAGCATATGGTCTATCCTTGAGAATGATCCATGAGCACTTGAGAAAAAGGTGTATCCTGCTGTTGTGGGGTGTAATGTTCTATAAATGTCTTTAATTCTAGCTCATTTATTGTATTATTCAAATTTTCTGTATCTTTATTGATCCTCTGTCTAGATGTTCTGTCCATTGATGTGAGTGGAGAATTGAAGTCTCCAGCTATTATGGTAGTTGTTTGCTAGCTGCTGGAATGCAAAATACCAGAAATAGAATGGCATTTAAAAGGGGGAATTTAATAAATTGCTAGTTTACAGTTCTAAGGCCAAGAAAATGTCCCAATTAAAACAAGTCTATGGAAATGTCCAATTTAAGGCATCCAGGGAAAGATACCTTGGTTCAAGAAGGCTGATGACGTTCAACGTTTCTCTCCCAGTTGGGAAGGCACATGGAGAATATGGAGGTGTCTGCTGGCTTTCTTGTGGCTCTACCAAAAAGGGACTCTCTCCAAAATGTTTCCTTTTTTAAAGGATTCCAGTAAGCAACTCCATCTTCAGTGGGTGGAGACACACCTCCATGGAAGTCACCCAATCAGAAGTCACTACTCACAACTGGGTGGGTCACATCTTCATGGAAACAATCAAAATGCTCCCACCCAGCAATACTGAATGAGGATTAAAGGGCATGGCTTTTCTGGGGTCCACCACAGATTCAAACCAGCATAATGTGTCTATTTCTCTTTTCAGTGTTTACCTCCTGTATTTTGGAGCATTCTGGCTCAGTGCATAAATATTTATGATTGTTATGTCTTGTTGTTGAATTGTTCCTTTTATTTAATAGTGTCCTTTGTCTTTTTTTAACTGTTTTACATTTGAAGTCTAATTTGTTGGATATTAGTATAGCTACTTCTGCTCTTTACTCATTGTTATTTGCATGAAATACCTTTTCCCAGCCTTTCACTTTCAACCTATGTTTATCCTTGGGTCTAAGATGTGTTTCCTGTAGACAGTATATAGATGGGTTCTGTTTTTAAATCCATTCTGCCAGTCTGCATCTTTTGATTGGGGAGTTCAATCCATTAATATTTAGTGTTAATTACTGTATGAGTAGTACTTTCTTCTACCATTTTGCCTTTTGGATTTTATATGTCATATCTAGTTTTTTTTCTTATTACCTTTACTGATAGCCATCATTCTCCATACCTCTCTCTCCTGTCTTTTCATATCTGCCTCTAATGCTCCCTTTAGTATTTCTTGCAGAGCTGGTCTCTTTGTCACAAATTCTCTCAGTGATTTTTTTGTCTGAAAATGTTTTAATTTCCCCCTCATTTTTGAAAGACAATTTTTCTGGATATAGAATTCTTGGTTGGCAGTTTTTCTCTTTTAGTAATTTAAATATATCATCCCACTGTCTTCTCGCTTCCATGGTTTCTGCTGAGAAATCTATGCATAGTCTTATTGAACTTCCTTTGTATATGGTGGATTGCTTTTCTCTTGCTGCTTTCGAGATCCTCTCTTTCTCTTTGATATCTGACACTCTGATTAGTAAGTATCTTGGAGTATGTCTATTTGGATCTATTCTCTTTGGGGAATAGATATTTGGGGAATATTCTCTTTGGGAAGAAGCTGCACTTCTTGGACCTGTAATTTTAAGTCTTTCATAAGAATTGGGAAATTTTCAGTGATAATTTCTTCCATTAGTTTTTCTCCTCCTTTTCCCTTCTCTTCTCCTTCTGGGACACCCACAGAACGCATATTTGCTCATATTTTCCCATTCTTTTCTCTATATTTTCTTTTGATCATCGGATTTCAGATGTTCTGTCCTCCAGTTCACTAACCCTATCTTCTGCCTCTTGAAATCTGACATTGTAGGTTTCCATTGTTTTTTTCATCTCTTCTACTGTGCCTTTCATTCCCACAAGGTCTGTGATTTGTTTTTTCAGACTTTCAATTTCTTCTTTTTGTTTGTTCCTTGCCTTCTTTATATCCTCCCTCAATTCATTGTTTTGGATTTTGATGAGGTTTTCCATGTCTGTTTGTACATTCTGAATTAATTGTTTCAACTCCCATATCTCATTTGAATTGTTGGTTTCTTCCTTTGACTGGGCCATATCTTCAATTTTCCTAGTGTAATTCGTTATTTTTTGCTGGTGTCTGGGCATTTAATTACCTTAATTAGTTTATTCTGGAGATTTTCACTTTTTTTACCTAAGGTTTTTTTGCTGGATGACTTTGTTGTCTATCTGTTCTTTGATATTCAGTTCAGCTTATTCTGGACCACTAGTTTAGTTCTGTTTTTCAGAACAGAATTTTTCAGTTCTTGGTTTCTTGTTTCTTACCCTGCTTGTATGGTTCCTTTTTTCCCCCACGCTTAGGTCTCCTTAGGTATTATAGACCCCAGCCAGATCTTCCAGACCAAACTGGACTCCTCTCAGGAAGAAAGAGTCACCTGCATCAGTTTTCTCTGAGGGTGAGACTCAGCAGGTTGAAAGACATTCCTGTTAAGTCTCTGGACTCTCTGTTTTTCCTATCCTGCCCAGTATGTGGCACTTGTCTGTCTGCAGGTCCCATCAGCATAAGGTGATGCAGTACCTCTAACTTCACCAGACTCTCCCTGCTGGGGGCCTGGTGGAGACAGAGGAGAGGTTGTAGGCTGGCTTTAATTGCTTCAAATTTCCAAACCCTGTGGTCTGAATTCCTTGAGGGAGGGAATCCACCTGAGCTGGGCCCCACCCCTCTCCTGGGGAAGGCATGGGCTCCAGACAAGCTCTCCAACATGCTTGTTTCTGCCTATGCCTGGGGCAGTTGCAGCCTGAGAAGCCCTGCCGCTGTATCCAAAGGCAGTCCAACCTTTGTAGAAACACAACCAGAGCAGGACCCCCGTTCCTCAGGTTTGCCAATGAAGAGCATAAGTTGGTATGTTGCTTTGTGTACCTTCAGATCCTATGTGTTCCTTCCTTTCCTTCAGAGCCCAGACCCTTTCAAGTATTATGTGCTATCTGATCCAAAAAACCTCCGTTTCTTTTTTCTTTTTCTGTCAGCCTTGCCCCTCGGCTCTAGGGCAAAAATCAGCAACCTCCGCTTTGACCAGGTTCAGCTGAGCTGGGGGCCTATTGTTAAAGGTCAGAATTTTTGAACTAATTCCACAATTGAAGCTCAGTTGTGCTCAGCCCCTGCTACTGTTAAATTCTCTTTCCTTTCCCCTCTGGGAAGCAGCCTGTGGGGGAGGGGCGCCAGCCGCAGCGGCTTGGGGAACTCACGGTTCTGGAGGGGCTCGCAGCTGGTCCAGCTGGTCCAGACTGGGGTACGCTGTGTGTCCGGTCACTGATGTGGCCTCAGGAGTTGTTCTGTACTGTTCCTGGCTATTTAGTAGCTGTTCTGGAGGATGAACTAAATCCCACACCTTGCTAAGCCACCACCTTGGCCCCTCCTCCGACTCCAGCCTTCTTATGATTACTGTTTGCATATAACATCACATCCATTTGCTTTCAATCTATTTGTTTCAGTCTATTAATATTTAATGTAATTTTTCATGTGGTTAGATTTGAGTGTACCATTTTATTATGTCTTTACTATTTATCTTATCCATTTTTGTTCTTCTGTTTCCCCTTTCCTACTTTTTTGGGTTATTTAATATTTTTATAATAAATTTTTACTCATTAGATTTTTAGCTCTACCTTGCTACATTAATTTTTGTGGTTGAACTAGAGATATTTTATTACTTTATATAAAATATAAAAATCTCATGACTGTATAGATCCATATCCTTCTTCCCTTATGAAATATATGTCATATATATTACATCTACATAAACCCACAAAACAGATACCACATGGTAAAAATTGATCAATTTAATTACATCAAATTAAAGATTTCTGTTTTATAAAGGACACAATGGATAAAATTGGAAATTGGAAAAAGATATTCTTAATGTTTAGGATCAATAATATATGTAAAATGTAAGTGGAACTCCTTATATTGACCACCCTCAATATGGTCTTAGCAGAGGCGCTTGAGAAAGGCCTCAGTTTTGATCCCCTGATAAGGGAGATCTCCAATTACAGGATCCCAGCTAGTAATGCAGATCCGTGCAAGAGCATGATTGGCTACGGGGTGGAGGTGGGGAGGCTAAGTCCTTGACATCAGGTCCTCTCAGAGATTGCAGTACACTGGCTGTACACCTAATCTGGTGGGGGCAGCTTTCCTCCATGGGGCCTGCCAAGTAAAGCCTTTGCAATGAATTTCCTATGGACAGGCCTGAAAAATCACACATAAGGTTTTTAGTCAGGAGCCAGGTTCCTCTATCTTGATTTTCCACCTCTTTTCCTGCCACTACTTCTTAGTCTTTGCATCCTCCTCTTACTTTACCTACTTCTTAATGTAACTAACTCTCAGGCCATCATCTCCTTTTCTCTCTCTTAAACACTTCCCCCCAAATCAAAATAGCATGGTAATAAGGGAACATAATGGTCTCTTGCCTTTCCGCAAACAATATGCCACAAAACTGTAAAAATGAAATCACATGTATCATCCCAATGTCTGAGAGAAAAACGTATTCTGATCAATTATATAAATTGTAAAACCTAAGACACAGTCTTCTTCATTCAGCAACAGTGTAAAACTGGAAAAAAATTGTGTTCGGTTACAGATAGAAATCAGATAAACTATGAGTCCTACCACTTGGAGAGACACACCCAGTAACGTAACATTACTCCTATTCATCTTAAATATTGCTATACCTTTGTATCTAATAACTTACAAGAGAGATTTAATTCTTCTTCATTTGGTAAAATAAACTTTAATGATCTTCTAGTTTCATCTAATAGACTACTCTCTATTCCAATCATTAAAAAAAAGCAAAAATTGAACAAAACAAAATCAAGCAACAAAAAAGTCACACAGTTTTCTCTGAATGTGACATCCTGCTCTGCATGTGTTCATAACTTTATTCCCACTACCTGGAATAATTCCCACTCATCTCCATCTAGCCAATTCATTCAGTTCCCTGTAGCTTCAGCTTAAGTACTTTCTTTCTCAGAAGACTTCACAAAGATTATTAAAAATGATTGCCTAAGAGTTTTAAGTATTCTCTTACTGGTTACACTGTTTCTAATTTGTTTTTGTTAGTGCTAAACTGTGCATAGCTTCTCTCTTACATTGGGTATTTTCTAAATCCCACATTAAGGGCTTTTTGTATAAGATAAATTGCTAAGTAAATATTTGAGTTAAAAATTATCACAATTTAAAGGTTTTAAGTCAAATCAATAGAAACATATATAGCCATGAATATACAAGTAAATGTAAACAAATGAAAGTGTGTGTATTTTTTGAGAATACAAAATCATAACTATTAAAGATATATAGAAACATTGACATAAGAATCAAAAGAGGCTAAAACATGATATAAATAGTAAGCTTTCCAAATGTATAGGATTGAAAATAGTTTAGGGTATAATGTAAATTTAAATTTAAAAGTTACCACAAGTTAAGAATAAACAGATTTCCTCACCTGTTAAATATAAGCACATGTTAATATGCAACTGTGATAATCAAGTACATTTAATTAAGGGTCTGCTCACCAGGACTTCCACCATCAGGATTACTCGGATTCCTGGGTCCTGCAGATGGATGAACAGGAAAGAGAGAGCCTGTTTTCCAGCCTACCTTGTCTGGCCACCAGATGGACCTCTGTACCCTAACAAGACGCAGATGGTATTTTACCTAGAAATAGCAATAAGAAACAAAGTATATTAAAAAACAAACAAAACTGCGAAAGGCAAATATTACAAATAAAGGAAAGTTAATGTCTAGATGAAAATCATGTGATTTGAGGGATGAGACTCACCTGATGTCAAATGGATTCTGAATGCTAAGGAATGACAGTGACTTGGAAGCACAGTTACATGTTCCTATCATACCTACATCTGAAGTCCACACAAAATACCAATAATTCACAAAAACAAGCTAGACACAAGGCCAAAGACATATGAAAAGACTGTCAATGTCGTTTAATAAAATAAAGAGAAATTAAACCTATCAGACTGGCAAAGTAAAAAGTTTAAGAACACACTATAGTGGAGGCTGAACCCAAATAGGCACTTTAATACACTGCTGGTGGGATGCAAAATGACACATCTCCTATGGAGAATTGGGCAATTTCTAACAAAACTACATATTCATTTACTGTGTGATTCAGCAATCCTACTCTCAGGGACAGCCATGAATATATACCTCCAACAAAATGAAGAAAATACATGCACAAGTTTGTTTATTGGATCATTATTTGTAGAGGAAATATATTGTGAAAGACTACCAGTGCTGGTGGTATCTCTGAGGGAGTGTAATGAGCGTGATTTTGAAGTGTTGGACAATCTGCTGCAAATTTGCAAATCTGCAAATTTGGTTGCTGCTATGGCAAAAACAACTACTGCCAAAATAAAGAAGTGTTGCAGGATGTCACTCACAGGAACTACAAACAGGAAGACAACAGGAAGGCTCAAGTTCCTTCTTTCTCCATTATTCTTGCAGCCTGCCTCTAGTGCCTCCAATTATGAGTCTCAGATAGAGTTTGCTAGAAAATCAAACTCCCAGCTACCAGATCAAAATGCAGAATATAAAAGAATGGAATTAGAGTTCAGAAACAAAAACTTAATAACTGGATCAAAAAGCAGAGTATAGAAGGTGGATTTAGAGCTCAGAAACAAAAACCTAATGACTGGCATGTATGCTATCTTTTGCATAAAAAAGGCAAATGAGATATGACATACATGCACACACACAGATATCTGTACCTTCTTACCTTTGTAAAACAAAATACATTTTGCTATACTTTCTCAGTCATGTTTCAATCTACCCATCCATATAGTTATTTTTTTTTAATGAGAAGAATTTCTTTTTATTGAGGTAAAATTCATATAACATAAAATTCACCATTTTAACTATTTCAAATGGTATAATTCAGTGACTTCCAGCACGTTCTCAATGTTGTGATTTAATTATACAACATTTTCATCACCCAAAAAAGGAACTCCAATCCCATCAAGGAGGTACACCCCATTATCACAGGTTGATACTAATCTGATTTCAGTTATCTATGGGCTTGCCTATTCTGGACAGTTCATTTAAATGGAATCCTACATTTATGCGCGCCTTTTGTAGTTAGTTTCTTTCGTATAATGTTTTCAAGGTTCCAGGTTGCATCATGTATCAATAAATCATTCCTACTTATAGTTGAATAATATCTGTTTGTACAGATATGCCATATTTTGTTTACCCATTCATTATTTAATGGACAACTTGGTTGTTTCCACTTTTTGGCCACTGTGGAAAATTCTGTTATAAACATTTATGTACGGCTTTTTGTTTTCATTACTCCTGAGTATATACTTTGGATTGGAATTACTTGTCATGGTATAAATAATGATCCTTTTAATATGCTTCTGGATTCCATTTCCTAGCATTTTGTTGAGGATTTTTGTATGTGTACTTGTTAGAGATACTGGTCTGCAGTTTTCTTTCCTGTGCTGTCTTTGTATTAGGGTAATATAATCCTCAGGGAACAAGTTAGGAAGCCTCCCTTCCTGTATTTTTTTGGTAGAGTTTGAGAAAGATGGATTTTTTTTGCATGGGCAGGCACCAGGAATCGAACCTGGGTCTCCAACATGGAAGGCGAGAACTCTGCCTGCTGAGCCACCATGGCCCACCCAAGACTGGTGTTTTTTTAAGTGTCTAACAGATTTATCTGCAAAGCCATCTGATTCTGGACCTTTTAGTTGTTGGAAGATTTTTTTTTTTTTTTTTTTTTGGGATGCATGGTCTGGGAATCAAACCATGGTAGGTAATAAGAGATGTTTTTTTTTTTTATCTGTTTTAGGCCAGTCCAGAGTTTCTAATTCTTTTTGAGTCCGTTTTCGCAGTCTGTTTCTAGGAATGTATCCATAACACCTAGGTTATCTAATTCGTTGGCATGTAATTGTTCATAGCATTCTCTTACAATCTTTTTTTTATTCCTGGAAACATGGTAGTCATGTTTCCACTCTATTAGTACTTTGACTTTTCTTTTGTTCTTGGTCAATCTAGCTAAAAGTTTGCCAATTTTGTTGATCTTTACAAAGAACCGATATTTTATTTCATTGATTCTATTCTTTTCCTATTTCACTTATCTCCACTCTAAACTTTGTTTCCTTCCTTCTGCTGGCTTTGGTTTTGCTATTTTTTTTTTAAGTTCATTAATGTAGAAGGTTAGGTATTTGTTGAAGAGTGCTTTGAAAACAATTGCTTTTTTCTTTCTGTTTTGTATATATGTCAAATTATAAATTAAAAAAGTTTAAAAAGTGGAAGATTAGGTTATCGGTTTGAGATCTTTCTTCTTTAATGTAAGCATAGCTATGAATATCCCTATGAGCACTGCTTTTGCTTCATTCCATTTATTTTGTTATGTTTTGTTTTTATTTCCATTCAACTGCAAGTATTTACTAACTTCTTTGATGCATTGGTTAAAAAGCATAAGTTTTTAACTTCCATGCGTATTTGTCTGTTTTCCTTTATTTATTCATAATTTCCTTTCCATTCTGGTCGATCAAATACATTGTATGATTTTAGTCTTTTAAAATGTACTGACACATTTGTGGTCTAACATGGGTATCCAGGAGAATATTCCATGTGCACTTGGAAGAATGTGTATTCTGCTGTTGTTAGATGGAACATTCTATATGTTAGGTCTAGCCACTTTATACATTATTCAAGTCTTCTACATCTTGATTTATCTTTTTATCCAGTTGTTCTAGCCAACAGAAAGTTGGGGTATTGAAGTCTACAACTACAACTGTTATTTTCCCCTTCACCTATAATTTATGCTTCATATACATTGGGACTTTGCTGACAGGTACATATATGTCTATAATTATTATATCTTCTTGATGGATTGACCCTCTCATCAATACATAATGTCTTTCTTTATCTCTTACAGCAACTTTTGTCTTAAGGTCTCTCTTGACTGATATTAGTATGGCCACTCCAGTTCTTTTTTGATTAGTGTTTGCATGTAATATCTTTTCTCACTTTTTCAGTTTCATTGCATTTGTGCTTTTCGTTCTCAAGTGAGTCTCTTGTTAACAGCAGTAGTTGACTCGTAAATTTCCTTAATCCATCCTGCCAATCTGTGCCTTTTAACTAGAGTTTGATGAATTTACATCTAATGTAATTACTGATAAGAAAGGAGTAAGTTTGCCATTTGCTATTTGTTTTCTAGTCATAATTTTGTTACTCAATTCCTCCATTGCTGCCTTTCTGTAATACAAAACTTGCTCCTATATTGGTCTGTTGTCCATCCCTCCTGTTATTGTTAAAAATACAATAACAAGTACAAACTTTATAAATTGTACATATACTGACATTGAGTTATTTTATGTAGTTATCGTTTAAATCATCTAGAAAAAAGGAATACTAATCAGAAATATATTAATACTGACTTTTATTGTACATTTATAGCTAACTTTGCCAGTGTATTTTATTTCTTTGAACTCACGTTACTCTCTAGTGTCTTTTCACTTCAGCCTGAAGTATTCTCTTTAGCATTTCTTGGAGAGCAGATAACTAGCTACAAATTCTCCCAATTTTTGTTGATCTGGTAATATCTTCAATTCTCCCTAACTTTTGAAGATAAGTGTATTAGTCAGGGTTCTCTACTGAAACAGAACCAACAGGAAATATCTATAAATATGAGATTATAAAGGTGTCTCATGCAACTGTGGGAATGGAAGAGTCCAGAATCCGTAGGGCAAGTTGGGAGGTTGTCAGCTGTGATGATGGGTCTGGATGAACTCCACAGGAGAGGTTCACTGGTTGAAGAAGCAGTGAAAAAGTCTGTCTTCTCTCTTAAGTCCTCTATTGATTGGGTTATATGATTGGTGGGAGATACACATTAGTTGGTCGCAGATGTAGTCAGTTACAGATGCAATGAACTGACTGATGATTTAATATACCAGTCTTCCAGTTTATCACCCAGCCATGAAATATTCTTGCAGCAATGGCCAGGCCAGTGCTTCCCTGACCAGACAACTGGGTATCATCACTTGGCCAAGTTGACACCAGAATCAAACCATCATAGTTAGTCTTGGTGGAAATAGTATTCTTGGTTGAGAGTTGAGTTTTTTCCTTTAAAATTATGAATGTATCACTCCACTGCCTTCTGGCCTCCATAGTTTCTGATGAGAAATCAGCTGTTAATCTTACTGAGGCTATCTTGCACATAACAAGTGATATGCTGTCTCTTGCTGAGTTCATAATTCTCTCTTTGATTTTTGACAGTTTGATTATAATACGTCTCAGTGTGGATCACTTTGAGTTTATCCTTCTTGGAGTTCACTGAGCTTCTTGGATGTGTAGGTTCACGGCTTTCATCAAATTTGGGAACATTTTAACCTTTATTTCTTCAAATATTCTTTCAGTCCTGCATCCTCTTGCTTCTCCTTCTGGAACTCCTATTATGTTATAATTGTATGCATGATGGTATCCCACAAATTTCTTAGGCTCTGTTAGATTTTCTTCTTCTTCTTCTTTTTTTTTTTGTTCTCAGATTCGGTAATCTCAATGGATCTAAATTTAGGTTTGTTCATTTGTTTTTGTTTTTGTTTTTGTTTTTGCTGTTGTTTTCTCTATATTATTGATCTCTAAATTAATTATGTAGTGAATTGTTTATCTTTACCAGTTCTATTTTGGTTGTTTCCAACACAGCATTTAACTCTTTGGTGTACTCATTTCGCATTTCTCTTATTTCCTTTACACCATTTTCCCAATACTCCCTGTAGTTCTTTGAGCACATTTACAATACTGGAGTATGCAATACTGGAGATACTGTAATTCTAATGCCCAGGGTTTCACAGGGAGAGTTCCTATATATTTTTCAGTATATAGCCCATACTTGACTGTTTGCCTGCCTTGTAATTCTCTGTTGAAAACTGGACCTCCTGAACATTACAAATGGGGAAACTATGGAATAAGTGTTTTCCCACTCCTCAATTTGCTGTTGTTGCCATTGTGGTAGCCATTGTTTGCTTAGTAACTTTTCTGAACTCATATTGCATAGTCTGTATTCTTTGTTTTGTGTGGCCACTGAAGTCCCTGTTTGGTTAGCTTAGTGATCAGCTAGTGATTTGACAATTACCTTGAAATGCCTGGAACTAAAACCAACCAAAACAACGGTGATAAATACTTCTTAGTCTTTGCTAGTGGGATCTGTGTGTGAGTTTGCGTACTCCTTCAATACTTAGCTGGGGAGTTTCCAATCCTGTTTTAGCCTTCACTTGCTGCCTGTGCAGAGCCTGAAGGCAAGTCAAAGGTCAGGACTTAGGGTCTTTACAGGTGTTTTCTATGCACATACTGCACTCTGGGAATGCATATGGCCTTTTACATCAACAATAGTAAGTGGGGAAGCTTTTAAAAGCTCTTATTCTTCAAAGTTAAATTGTTAATCTTTATTCTCAGACTTTTTGGCACCTACTTTTTGTCTCAACTGTTATTCTTTGCTCCAGCTGACAGAGGCTAATACATCTGCCTTTAAATATTTTTGAAAAAATGCCCTTTAGGCAGTCACCTCTATGTTGGGAGAGTTCTGAGTCAGGTGAAATAAAGGCAACCTCTTGGTATAACTCTTTTAAGGAGCCACAAAACAGGTAAACAAATCACAATTCTTTGAAAAGAAAGTCTGTTCTGCTCCCTTTGGCACCAGGAATCTCCACCAGGAATGTGGGTGCTATCTTCAAGACTGCGGCAGAGTTCTTAAATGCCCACAAGTGTGCTTGTAGAAGCTCCTGGCCCATTGCTGGATCCGGTGTGGGGCATATGCCCTGGCCTTAATCCTGCCTCCACAAGGGCAGTGCCTTACTTCCCTGAGGCCAACCTCTCAAGGCTATGCACACCACACCCTCTGCAACTGGCCTCTAGCTGGCCCTTGAGCAAGACTAGCCCCTAAACAGGAATGCTGGCACTGAGTATGCAAGTAAAGGAAAGGAGCACACTGGAAGGAAAAGACAGGTTTGCCTTCATTTAATTTTTGAATGCATGTCAAAGTAAGTTACAGACAACAGCAAACTTCCATGAAATGCCTTTGTAGTAACTACAAAGTCTTTTTGACTTTCATGTTGAAATTTACATGCAACAAAATGCACAGATCTTAAGTGTACATTTGTTGAATTTTGACATATGAAAATACGTAGTGTAGCACAAACACCTATCAATACATACAACATTATCCTCAACCCCAGAGAGTTCTTTGATGCAATTTTCCAGTTAATCCAACCACATCACCTGAGATACATCATTTGGCCAATTTCACAAAAAAATTAATTGGACTGTTCTATAAGTTCATATGAATGGAATCACACAATACTGTACTCTTTTGTATAAGGCTACTTTTACTCAGCAAGGTTTCTTTTCCTTTCCCCTGCATTTTCAGATATTTATTTTTAACTCTTTATTGTAGTAACACATATGCAACTAAAATTTTCCATTTTAACCACTTTCAAGTATATAATTTAAGTGGTAGGAACTACATTTGCAATATTGTGCTATCACTACCAACTTTGAATACCCAGAGTTTTTCATCACCTCAAACAGAAACTCTGCACCCATATGTAATAATACCCCATTACCCTGCTTTTTCCCCATCTTCGGCCACTGGTAACCTGTAATCGACTTTCTCTCTCTATGAATTCCTTATTCTAGGTATTTCATATTGGTGAAATCACACACTGTCTGTTGTACTTGGGTTATTTCACTCAGTAAGAAGTCTTCAAAGTTGATCCATGAAGAATGGATTCTTTTCTATGGATGAATAATATTCTATTGTTCAAAATTCCATACCACATTTTGTTTATACATTCTCCTGCTGATGGGCAATTGGGTTGCTTTCAGGTTAGGCTATTGGGAATGCTTTTATGAAAACTGGTGTACATATATGTGTTCAAGTTCCTGCTTTATTGGATATATACCTAGAAGTAAGATTATCTGGTTGCACAGAATTATACATAAGAATTATGTTCAACTTTCTGAAGACCTGCCAAACTGATTTCCACAGTGGCTGTACCATTATACAATACCACTAACAATGGACATGTGTTCCAATTTCTCCACATCCTGGCCAACACATTTAGCAATTTAGTAGGCATGAACTGGTATCTTGTGGTTTTGATTTGCCTTTCCCTGATGATCAATGATATTGAGCATGTTTCCATGTGTTAGCGGCCATTTGTATATCTTCTCTGAACAAGTGCTTATTCAAGTACTTTACTCGGGTAGGTTGTCTTTTTATTGTTGAGTTGTAGCAGTTCTTTATATGTTTTGGATATTAAACCCTTCTCAGATATATGGTCAGCAATTCTTTTCTCCCATTTTGTAGGTTGTCTTTTCACTTTCTTGATAATGTGTTTTGACACACAAAAATTTAAATATGATAAAGTACATTTTATAATTTTATTCTTTGGTTGCTTGTGCTTTTGGTGTTATATCTAAGAAATCACTGTCAATTCCAAGGTTATGAAGCTTTCACCCTGCGTTTACTTCTAAGAGTTTTATGGTTTGGATCTTATGTTTAAGTCCTTGATCCATTTAGTTTATTTTTATTTCACTTTTTGTCCTGCAGTAGTTCATCCAAGAATTTACATTTGTAGTTTTAATTGGTGAGACACATGAGTCTATACAATCCCTTTCAATTATGTTCACCTTCAATATGGTAATATTACTTATAGACCCACTAGTGAACTGC
>PVIY010040955.1:0-21989 GCA_004026745.1 Myrmecophaga tridactyla | reverse complement strand
ATAAGAAAAAAAACACGATCCAATTATACGTTGTTTATAATAGACTCACCTTAGGCCCAAATATACAAATAGATTGAAGTGAAAGGATGGAGAAATATTTCATGTGTAGTAACCAAAGAAGAGCTAGGGTAGCCATACTAATAGCACACAAAATTAACTGTAAGTCAACAACTTTTATAAGAAACAAAGAAGGACACTATATCTTAAT
Source organism: Myrmecophaga tridactyla (assembly GCA_004026745.1). Classification (NCBI taxonomy): domain Eukaryota; kingdom Metazoa; phylum Chordata; class Mammalia; order Pilosa; family Myrmecophagidae; genus Myrmecophaga; species Myrmecophaga tridactyla. The sequence goes on along the minus strand of PVIY010040955.1, from coordinate 21,781 downwards.
AAAAGGGGCAATCCACCAAGAACAAATAATCATAAATACTTATGCGCCTAACCATGACACCCCAATATATATGAGGTAAACCACTGGGAAGACTGAAGGGAGAAAAACACACCCCTACAATAATAGTTGGAAACTTCCATACACCACTCTAATCAATGGATAGAACATCTATAAAGAACATGTGCTGGTTTGAAGCCATGTACCCCATAAAAGGCATGTCCTTTACTTAATCCAGTCTTGTGGGGACAGCCATGTTTCTTTTAATCTTGATTCAATCTTGTGGAATGGAAATGTCAATTGGATTGTTTCCAAGGAGATGTGACGTACCCATTTGTAGGTGGTAACTTTTGATTAGATGGAGATATTACCCTGCCCTTTCAGGGTGGGTCTTGATTAGTATACTGGAGTCTTTTAAAGGAGGAAACATTTTGGAGGAAGCTCAGACACTTGGAGAACAGTTGTTTCTGAGCTGACACACATGGAAATGTTTGGAGATCCAGAAAGAAAACATCCCCAGGGAAGCCTGAGAAGCTGCAAGAAAGAGCTTCCAGATGCCGCCATGTGCCTTCGCAGCTGAGAGAGAAACCCAAATATCATCGGCCCTTTCTTGAGTCAAAATATCTTTCTCTGGAAGCCTTAATTTGAACATTTTTATGGCCTTATAACTGTAAACTTGTAACTTAATAAATTCCCTTTATAAAAGCTATTCAATTTCTGCTAGATTGCACTCCAGCAGCAGTAACAAACTTGTACAGAAGATCACTAAAGAAACAGAGAACTTGAATAATATCATAAATGGATTAGATCTAACAGACATAGAGAACATGGCACCCCAAACCAGCAGGAGAGATATATCCTTCTCTAGTGCACATGAATCACTCTGTAGGATAGACCACATGTTGTGTCACAAGACTAGTCTCAGTAAATTTAAAAAGACTGAAATTATACTAAAGATCTTCTCTTACCAGAAAGAAATAAAACTGGAAACCAATAACAATCAGAGAACTGAAAATCTACAAATACACAGAAGTTAAATAACTCATTTAAAATAATCAGTGGGCCAAAGAAGAAATTGCAAGGGAAAGCAGTAAATATCTTGAGATGAACGAAAATGAGAACACAACATATCCCAACTCATGGGATGCAGCAAATACGGTGCTGAGAAAGAAATTTATTGCCTTAAATATTTACATTAAAAAAGAACAAAGCTGAAATCAAAGACTTAAGCTGCATACTTGGAAAATTAGAAAAAGAACAGCAAATTAAACCCAAAATAAGCAGAAGGAAATAATAAATATTAGAGCAGAAATAAATGGAATTGGAAATAATGAAACAACAACAGAGAGCATTAACAAAACCAAAGGTAGGTTCTTTGAAAAGATCAATAAATTTGACAAATCCTAAATAGACTGATAAAGGGAAAAAAAGCAGAGAATATGCAAATAAAACCAGAACTGGGGGGGGGGCATTATTACTGACTCTAAAGAAATAAAAAGGGAAGTATAAACTACTGTATGCCACAAATTGGAAAACTTAGATGAAATGGACAAATTACTAGAAACACACAATCTACAATGACTCAAGAAGGAATAGATTTCAACAGACCAATTCCAAGTTCAGAGATTGAATCAATCATCAGCAACCTCCCAAAAAAGAAGAGCCCAGGCTTCACAGGTGAATTCTACCAACCATTCCAAGAAGAATTAATACCAACTCTACTCAAATTATGAAGAGGAGAGAGCATTACCTCACTCAATACTATGAGGCCAACACCACCCTGATATCAAAACCAGATAAATGTCCTTTCATGTATTGTGACAAATATAACATTGTTGCAGGTTGTTAATAATAGGGTGCTATATGGGAAAATATATCTAATGTAAACTATGGATTTATTAGAACAATTTCATTATTCTTACATCAATTGTAACAAAGGTCAACATTAATGCAAAGTGTCAACAATAGGAGGTATATGGGGACCATAATTTTTCTGTAAATCTACAAATTTTATACTTAAAAGATTAAAAAATTCATCACTCTGTATTTAAAAATGGAATGTACAGTAGGGTCTGTTATAAAAGCATATCTGGCCACTATCACTTTCTCTTTCTTTTTATTTGTATCTCACTAGATAGATAGAAAGAAAATTTGAGCTATATTTACCTAAAGTCAATGATATTGTATTTTAATTATGGGGAGTGAGGGTGAATTTATTTTAACTTTTCTATACTTCTTGAATCATTCATGATGAATATGTATGATATTTACAAAATAATTTACCCTTTCCATATGAAATAAAATAGCATTGTTATAAATTCCATAAAATAGGCCCAAATACAAAGAAATTCCTAGTAATGAAATGTGGAATTTATCTGTTATTGAAGTATTGAACCGGCAATGGCACCCTGAAGATGTAAACTTGAAAAGATTCTTCTCAGCCAGAATAATTTATACCAATTATCTTCCTCATTCATAAGCCTGGGTCATGTAGTATACCAGGTGCAATAGACCATAGCAAGTCTCCTAATCGATAATATATCCAATCGATCTATGTGTATCATACTTGACCATGAAACAAGTATGCTGTACCCTTCAAAACTTTGGTCAGCCATCTGCTGTGTTCTGTTTTATTCCTTTTGTAGAAATGCAAAACGTCAACTGTAAGCATAAATTGAATGACTATTTATCTACTCTAGAATGAACTAAAAAGAAAGGGTACACGGATTTCATTATCCCTCATCTAAACACTGTCCTATCATCATTATCTTGTGTGCAATCATTTGTTCCATTAATGATGCTAACGTGTTTCTATCAGAGTCAATGGGGTGAATAAGTAACTACTGTTTAAACAAGGTCATTCTCCCATTACTGGGTGCCTTAGCCTCATTAAGATAATGGGACAGATGGCTGTTGGCCTGCATCGGCGCAAAATAGACTTGGTCGGAAATATTCAGAGATCAACAAGAAAATTATAGCATTTAAAAAGTTATTATTAAAGAATTTATTACTCTAGGAAATGAAAGTCAAAGCAATTAAACGGCCTATTTTTATTGGATATCAAAATAAACATATTCACTGGATGGTATTACATTCAAAAGTTCACGTAACTAGAGAAGTTATTTTTATTGTTGCTTTTGTGATAAAGGAAAAAGAAGAAATGATTCTTTCCCACATATCTTCCAATCTTATTTATGTTTTGTTATGTTCAATTCAATGTCGTATATTTGGGGCCCTAAGATGCTATTAAACTAGGTTAAGTTTTGTTTCTGTCCTGAGGCTTTTTGATGTAAATGTTGTTTTTATTTTTAAGTCTGGATGGTAATTGAGCAGACACAGATGGAGGTTAATGGATTGCAAGTCCTCATTGTGTGAAACAGAAAGCTTCTTTTAATAAGGTGCCTATTAAACATTTGCCAGTTGATGCTTTTTATGACAATTCAGGCTAACTGAAAGTTAATTTTACCTAAGAAAAATTGGTTCTCAAACAAATGCATAAAAATAATCTGGAGTGCTTGTTAGCAGTACATACCTCTGGGTCTCAAATTTGGTGTTTATGATTTAGCAGGGCCTGAAACCAGAAATATAAAGCTGTCTGCAAAAGAGCCACATTTTGAGAAATATTTTTTAAGCTTCCATATGTTATTCTTTCATTATGTATTTGCTGAAAGAATAGTTACATATTTTTTTAAAGATCTTGTTTCCAGCTCCACAGTCCCTTCCTCCCTTCTCTCCTTCCCCCCACACTTCATTGATAATATACCCAATGCAAAACACATGTGTTACTAAATGTAACTAATTTTTACTAGAAAAAAATCATAGTGCCTATAAAAATCAACAAATCAATAAACCCATGCATTTTCTACTTTTTGAAAGAAATGATTTAATGTTTACAGGTTTTGCCTTAATCCATAAAGATAAGTTCAGCCTCCAGCAATCATTTTTGGCAAGATATCAATGTGGGTTTCTCATGATCCAGATGTTTTACTGAGTGATCTATCTAGTTCAGAAAGGGTAAGTGTCCTGCTTTAAGTCCAGACTAGGACGAATATGTCAAGGGCACATTAATGCATAAATAAATGGCATTCTGACATGACAGTTAAATAAATTCAAGATAGAAAACTATTTTGTACTGTTAGGGTTTCCTTTATTGTAAATTTTATAATGACTGGGGAAACAATAATTTCTGCATCTGTATTACTTGATGGAACATGGTAGTGTTGTGGGGTGCACCAAAAGAGAGACCACACAATTCAGAACTGCAAGCCAATTGGGAGTCTTTATTAGCTGGCTGGCGACTTCCTCCAAGAAGGAAGATTCAGGCAGCAGCCCCCCAGAGGTTTTCAAGGTGTGCTTATAAAGTCTAAAATCATGTTGTGGTTTGCAGTTTTGTTAGCAAGCAAGCATAATCATAGAAGCAGAAAAATGCCGTTAGCTGTTGCCAAAACACATCCCATTCCCTCGGTTTCCTAACATTGCTCATTGTTTAACTCTTGGGGATATTCCACCCCAGATCTTTGGGGACTTTTCCTGCTCAGGCCTGATTGATTGCTCTGGGCCCTCCACATTCCCCACTGGTTTTATGAGAGAATCAAATCATTGTTTCTTTATTTTGATTATAAATCTGTTGATATTGGGTTCGAAGGACTAATAATTTAACAGTTTATATTCTTCTTTGCACTTATGAGGTTAGACTGTTGATTACATAGGGTCCAAACATTAAGCCTAATAATATGAGAATTAGGGGCCCTGCAATGGTGGACAAGAGCATGGTCAGCCATGGGGACCAGGAAAATAAGTTTTCATACAGTTAGTTTCAGTCTTTCGGCATTCCTCCCGCTCTCTCAACCTGCTACGGACTAGGGATAGACTATTTTTAATTATCCCTGAGTGGTTGGCATAGAAGCAGCAGGCTTCCCCAAGTGCCATGCATAATGCTCCTTGTTTTAGAAATAGGAGGTCTAAGCCCCTGTGATTTTGGAGGACGAACTCGGCTAGTGAATCCAGGGAATTTTCTAAGTGACTGACGGAGCTTTCTAATTCACTAAGATCCACATCAACTTGCTGGCTCAGGGTTTTAAAACTTTGGTCCCCAGTAATGAGGGCTAAAGTTCCTATGGCAGTCAATCCTGAGATGCCTAGTCTAATGAGGAGGGACACCAAGATTGGGGCTCACTTGGCTTGGTGAGTGATTTTCAAATGTTCCCTACATCCTTCCCCAGAATAATAATATACTTGGGGGATAACATGAACTAAAACACAAAACTCCCTCTCAACAGCCATAATAGGGGGAATTATACAGGTGGTGATACCAGATGTGCAAGTAAACCAAGTACTGTCAGGGGCTACAAGGAGGTGGTCCCATCCATTCGGGATTGAAGTTAAAATGTCCTCTAGTGATATGAGGAGTCTGCAAAAGTTATATAGAGGGATTTAGCTAGATTAAAATCTTTGGAATAGATACAGGTTCCCTGGCCTTGGAGATCTCCCAGGGTGAGTTTTGGTTCCTTTCCCCATTTGCATAGGTGTTGGCTTTGTGCCTCTGTACTGAGAGGTTTCTTATATGAGTTTCTGCAAGGCCTAGGGAAATATTAGCTCTTATTCCAACGTAATAAGGGAGTTCAGGATTTAAGCAAAGCCACCAATCTTCAGTAATAAGTGGATTGGTTTGATTTATAAATTGGAAAACTGAGCTGTAAGCTCTGTTCTTAGGGAAGGGTGCCACATCCATGTTTTTGAATTATAACTGGCCCTCCCCAACCATATCCCCAGTTAGAGTTCCAATGATTCCCAAACAATTGGCAGAGGTCAAATTGGAAAGTCGGTTGGGACGGAGTGGTGGTTTTAGCAACCATGATTCCATCCACCATTCTAGTGAGTTCCCAGGTACAGTTCATAACCTGGTGAGGGCTTTTACCCGCGACCCCTGCCAGGGTTATCAGGAGGACCCGGAGGGATTTTTTGAGAGTCTTATCTTTAGGGGATCCTGGGTTCACTGGATGGTCCATTTGTCGGGGATCTGGTCCGGGGCAGCCTTTTTTTATTTGGGTGTGATGAATCCAGTGTCATTTTCGTGCAACTTTCACTGCCGATGGAGTTGAGAGGATCACTGGCAGGGGTCCCGTCCACTGGGCCTCCAAGGTGGCTGGCTGAAGCTTCTTTATCCAGACTAGGTCTCTGGACTGCACCTGGAATAGATCTTTTTTAGGAGCAGGATTTGTTGGTCCTGGATGGGCTGCCTTCACCAGTTCCCCAGTTTGCTAGGTGGTAGATTGCAGAGCCTGTAATGATTTTAGAAGAGAATGGTTATTTAATTCAGCTATTTTTTCTTCCCCTAATTTAGGGATTAGTGGGGGTGGTCACTCAAACATGATTTCATATGGGGTAATTCCCTTAATATAGGGAGTACATCTAGTTCTTAGGAGGGCAAGTGGAAGGAGACTCACCCAGTTTTCGCCAGTCTCGAGCTTTAGTTTATTTAAAGTTTCCTTATTGTTCTATTCATTCTTTCAACTTGCCCTGAACTCTGCAGCCTATAAATACAATGTAATTTCCATTTGATATTTAATATTTTTGCTAACAATTGGGTAACTTGGATGATGAAAGCCGGTCCATTGTCAGACCCCATTGCAGTCGGGAGGCCAAATCGGGGGACAATTTCAGAAACTAGTTTTTTTTACTACTATTTGTGCTGTCTCAGTTCTGGTAGGAAATACCTCAATCCATCTGGAGAAAATCTTTTGGGCAGTCTCTATCAGTTTGGACAGCATTTTACCCTCAAATCCTTCTAATTTCTGCAATTTTTTTCTTATATCAGGGGCCGACTGGGTGACAAATGCTATACTTACAGCTCGCCTATTTTCGGGTGCCTCTGGATCTATAGGGATGTACAAGCGGTATCCTCAAGGATGTACTCAAGGAAAGTGGCCAGAGATGCATCTGGCTTTTGTATGGTTTCGCTTACAAGACAAGTTGGTCGGCTTCTTGGCCACCGCTCGTATTCGCCTGAGCAGAGGCTGGTGATACCAATCGAGAGACTCCTTACCTCTATCAGTGTTGGGTTCCCATCCGGGATGGATAGAGGGGAACACAGTCTCTAATTGGGTTGATTCAGTAGTAGGTTGTCCATCAGGTCCAAGAATTAACTTCCTTGTTTCTCTCCTGACTCGGTCTCATTCCTTGGAGATGAAGAGGGCCTGGAGGAGCTGTTGGCAGTCATCCCAGGTGGGCTGGTGGGCAAAAAAGACAGTCTCCAAGAGGGAGATGAGCACTTGGGGCTTTTCAGAGAAAGAGGGATTCTGGTTTTTCCAATTATACAGATTGCTAGAGGAAAAGGGGACATAGACCATGAAAGGTGGGCGGTCGTCCCCTGGGGCAGGGCCTATGAAATGTCCTCATTGCAACAGACAGGCCAGTGCTTGCCCAATCAGATAAACAGGTACCATAACTTGGCCAAGTTGACACGTGTCCCTAACCATGACAGGCCCTATAGTGAGAAAACTGGTTATATTAATATAAGGACAATTTGCAAAAAAAGATGTGAAATTAGCCTTGTCCCTATGGTTAGAGAACTAATCTGCACATCTTTATTAAGAAATGTTAGTGTTAAGGGTATGGGAAGAGGCTCTTGTTGGGGAAGAGAGTTGGTACATGAAGATGAGCTGATAATCACCAAAATTACTGAGTGCTTATATTCTAGCATGACATTGAGATATGCACATAGTAAACCCTATAAGGGGCAGACCACGGTGGCTCAGTGGCAGAGTTCTTCCCTGCCACGCTGGAGACCCAGGTTCGGTTCCCGATACCTGCCCCTGCAAAAAAGCAAAACAAAACAAAAAAACAACCCTATGAGGTTGCCCCTATATTTACAGTTATATATATCTAAAACTTTGTATTATATTATAAATACATAACATAAAACACTATATATTATGTATTTAGTAAATACATATATAAATATTTTTATATTATATTACCATTTATAGAATAGATATATCATGTTTAAATTATACTATAGTACATCGTTTTATATTGTATTAGATTAGAGCATATTATGTTTAAAATAAAGAATTTGAGGCTTAGAGTGACAAAGTAATTTGATAGGGTACCCAGCTAAGATGTGGAAGAACAGGCCTGGTTAGTTTGAAGCCAGGTTAGTCTGAGACATAAGTGATTTAATAAAAAATATAAGAATCCAAAGAGAATACATGAAATAAAAGAAATGTTATCAAATTTTAAGAAGATAGAATTTGTTCTCCTCAACTGAGAAATTGGTTTAACTACATTTTAGAGGGTAAAATTAAATCATATTACAGCAAGAGATTCAGATTTAGCATTAAAATATTATGTTTTGGAATCTTTAGCCTATGTAAGTGGCAATAGAAATGTAGTATGATATATTCTTTTGAAGTTTAAAGTACAGTCTACTTACATATTTTGGAACTAGGTACCACCCTACCCAAACCTCCATAGCCACGTGTCTTTCAGGCTGCATGATGAAATATTTCTCTCATATAGGAAAGAAGTAAAAAGCCGTAAATCCTGAAGTGTATCCAACTGCTGCTAAGACCTTGCATGAAGCCTGAACAAAAAAGGTGGTTCTAAAACTACAGGAGAATTGCTCCCTAACCCAGCTCTGGAGCATTCAAAGTAACTGTCAGAATGTTCTTGTCAAGTCCAGAACCCCCAAAACCCAACCATAATGAAAGTTCCTTGCTATTGTTTCCTTCTTTATCAATGTCAGCGATTTTGAACTCAGTGAAACCCATACCAGATAATGAATGCATGAGGTATGCTAATACATGTGAGGTATGCTAATCGAATCTTTTATTTTCTATCCTGACCGAAAGGTGATTTTACGTGAAATGAATCAGTAAACAGACCAATTTTAATCCATTTAAAATTTACACAGCCTACTTGGATTTTACCTTGGCTTATCTGGCAACCAAGGTTAAATATTAATAAAAAGTTTCTTCTATCCTACACATACTATAATGTATAGACTATTTAGTCACACAATTTGAGTTTATTTAAAAGAGACCACTTTCAGATAGTGATGATAAGTTGAATCATAATTATTTTTTGTTTAGTTAAGGTAATCATGCTTGTGTCCAATGATAAGCATGATCATAATTTAAACAAAATTAAAAACAAGACAATTTGAATAAAGTAAGTGATATTATTAAAATGTCAATAATTAGAATCACAACTGTAAGCATAAAATGTTTTACTTATGTAGATATATTACTTATGATATATTAAATCAAATTAAACTGTCACTAATATCAAAATAATAGTACAGCAGATGATAATAAAAGAGTAAAAAATATGCCTTCATTCATAATTTCTCACCATGAACTGTTCATACTGTTTCCTTTTCCTAATTATTTTCATAGAAAGTCTACATTTCCAACTTTTTAGAAGATGTAGTTGCTCCATTCTCCATGTTGACAAAATTATTCTCTGACACAACTTCAAATTTTTTCCATCTTTCTAAAGAAAAATTTCCCAATTTTTCCTTTGACAAGAAACTCTCACAACTTTGAATCTTTCTAGCATTATCTCATGTGCCTACTCAACTTTTTCTTTGCCAATAACTCACCCATTTCCATGTTTTTTAACTCAAGCATCTCAACCCTTCACTATTTTAAGAGTGAAACATATCTACTTTTGCCTCATAAGTAGGAAACCTGCATGACCAATCACTTAAGATTAATTAGTAAACTAAAATCTACCTGTAAATATTAGCGCAGAAAATGGTTTCCTGAAAAGTTTTCTTAGGAATATTGAACTCCTGTTATGCCTTATATACATCAGGCTTCCCCATTTTTGTGCTTATCTACTGCTGGCCTAACTCTTTTCCTATTATACCTTCATTTTCATGTGCCCCAGCATATTTAAAAAATAAGACTACTCCAGCCTGAAAACTTTGGCAAAAGAAGTAGTGTTTTCCAGTTGCCCATATCTGATCTCCTATCTTATTATCACTTGTCCTATTCCATGTTGTATTCACCCCTAATTAATCTATAGTATCCCAGGAATAAGAGCCATCACTGTTTACCACATTTTTGGCCAATGAGCTCTTTGATTTTTCTCTTTATATATTTAAGTTATTTTATAAATAATTTACAGAAGACTAAAAGGGATTTTGAAAAACATTATTCTAAAATTTTATAAGAATCTGAACACCTTATTTTGCAAAACAATATTACTTTTTAAACTATAATTTATCTTATAAAAATATTTTATTCCATATTTTTCTGAATTTCATGGTATGTAGGACCTAAATGAGAAATTATTTTTGGCTGGAATTTAACTGCTCATCATCTGTCCCATATGAACCTGAAACCTCTACATCCTAGGAATACTGATTGCAGACTACAAATAAACCTTCCAGTTTATCATTACTGCTAGATCTTTTCTCACATTTGCACTGACAAATGCACCGCTTTTGGAAGCTTTGGTAACTCACACTTTTGTTGACGAAAGGACAGCTATCTTTTTTTTGCTGCAGAATTGGAAAACAGTTTCATTTTTAACTTCTACATGTAATTCTCTCGAATCACATTTCCTTATTCATGTCTCTTAAGTGCTTGCCCACTTATGATGTTAAGAAAATTTTGGTGCAAAAATATGACAAAAGATGAAAGAATACCATTGTAGCCAAACAGGATAGTCCATTTTTATATCACAAAATATTGCATGCTAAAATGCTTCCTGATGAAAGACTAAATGAATAAGAATTCCATATTTACTTTTTATTCTTGGTAATATTGCTCACTTATTGATTCTTGAGTTCAAGAAAATCAATCCAGGATATAATTATCTGAATATTTACAGTCTGGAATTTTACTTATATGGTCAATATCACCATCACCATTAGGGCCTAAAGTTCACTGTCATTCTGTTTGCAATCATATTATATGAATTATTTGCATTCATATTCAATAAATTATCTGGTAAATGAATTTTTTAATTTGTCTCATAATTGTGACAATTTATTTGATTTTTTGCCATTATGAGTAAACAATGTTATTTTGTTTGCCATTATGAGTAAACAAAGAAAAGTTCTGATTTCACAGCTATGTATAAGAAAAACTAAGAAGAAAAATAATAAAGTTGTTTTCTTAAGGCTTTTTTATTCCTTATTGAAAGATACAATGCTTTGAACATACAATATGAAAGCTAAAGGATTCTGTAAAAGTGATTTCATAAAGATTCTAGGTAATTCTATCATTCTATTATTTGTGTGTTTTTAGTCATTTTAGCTTAATTGGAAATGATTGATGAATAATAATGAAGTAAATCCTAAATGATGAGATAACAAAACATTTCAAGGTATAAAAAACAAGTAAATTCACTATGATCCCATAAGCTTTCTTAGATTCATGAAAGAATCCGATAGATCCATATGGTAACAGACAGTTAAATGATGCATATTCAGTTTAAAAATCAGCACATTTTCTCTTTATCCTTTGGAATAAAGCAAAGACATAAAATCCAAAAAATCTATGAATAATTAGAATTGCTCCAAAAATTAAAAACCTATAGTTGGATCTAATGTGTTCTATTCCATCTGAAGGTTAATGAATATTTTATTCACTAATTCAACACCTGTGCCTGTTCAGAAATGCATTTAGTTGATTGCTAGTATATCTCCTTTTTTATTAAGAAAGAAATTTGAGAACAATCGTGTTCTGGTTTGCTAAATCTATCAGAATGCAATATACCAGAAATGGGATGTGTCTTTCACAATGGAGATTTATTAACTTAAAACTTACATTCTGCAGGCTGTGAAAATGTCCAACTCAAGGCATCAGCAAGAGAATACCTGGACTCTGAAGACAGGTTGCCAGTATCCATGACACCTCTGTCACACGGGAAGGCACATGGGTTTCATTACCTTCAGCTTCTGGCTTCAGTGTTTTCCTCTCTGTTTTCTGTGGGTCCTCTCAATTTTTCTAGGGCTTTTAGTTTCATCTCCATGTGCTTATCCTCTTATAAAGGACCTCAGTAAGAGGATTAAGACCCACCTTGAATGAGGTGAGTCACATCTCAAGTGAAAATAAACTAATGGGTCTACACCTACAGAAATGGATTAAAGTGTCTGTGTTTACATTATAGCCTTCAAACTACCACAGATGTGCAGACAGTACCCTGTGATGAGTTTTTTGGTTTTACGCATATGCACCAGATCTGCCTTACACATAAATGACAAGGATTGAGAGAGAAGGAGCAGGAGAGGGATAATTGTCAGATTGGTTGGAGAAAGGAGAAGCAATGTCAATTTCCTCTTTTTCTATCTTGACTTCCCAGTGGCAATTCATTGTCATAACTTTTGTCCTATGTCACCAACATGCAGAACATTAATCTATGCAATTGTGTCATAAAGTACTTTGATCATGCCAAGTCAGAATGGTCGGTTATTTCTTGTTTCTCAACAATGGCGATGTTTCATGCCTAAGACTGGCAAGGGCTTATGACTCATAATGTTTCCAAAAATCAGCCCAGCAGAAAACTTGAAATATTCAATGAACTAGAAAAGTCTAAAATAAACTTGTGTGTCTAAAATAAGATTTTGCTTTTTACTTGAATTTTCTAATGTGTTAAATGTAGTCATAAGAGAAAGGAGAGAGGAAGGAATGAAGGTGGAGAAGGGGGAAGGGATAAAGAAGAGAAAGAAGAAAAGAGAGAGAGGGAGGAAGGAGGAAGGTATAAAAAAAGGAAGGAAGAAAGTTATTCCTGAAACAACAGTCTCTTCAATGACAGTGGGCATTGCTTTCACCAAAAGACTTCGGGTACTGGATGACTCAATCACATAGCCAAAGGATGCAAGAGTGACAATGGCTATGACTGCAAGGGATGATTCACATATCTTCAGAATCATTTATAAATGAAAAAAAAACATCACATTAATTCTGTCTTAATTTGTATTGTATTTTTTTTTCCTCAAAGAAATTGGAAGACACTACCTCCATACACAACCCTGCCCCCCAGCTTACCTGTAACTGATATATTCAGATATCAAGCTGTCTTTGTTCTGGGCTGTTTTATTGCTATCAGAGACTTCTTTTAAAACTAATGCGTATTGGAGGGGTAACTTACTTAAGAGTTGTGGGTCATCTTGCCTTCTGCTATGAATTCAACCAGACAGCAAGCATTTATACAAAGTTCACAAAGGTATTGTTCTAAATATAAAAAGAAAACTACCAAAGAGGGGATGGCACCCAAATTTATATAACTGCAGAAAACAGGTATATGTGAAGTACTAATGAAATGCACAGAGGGGACTTCATTTATTTTGCTTGAAATGGTAGTAAAGAAAAGACTATAGTATGTCTTCACACAAGTGGCGTAGAAGGTTAACTTTCTCCTAAATGCATGATCTGCCTTGTTTCTTCTAGAGCAAGGGTCAGGAAACTTTTTTCTCTGAAGAACCAGATAGTAAATATTTTAGAATTTGCAGGCCATAATGTCTTTGTTGCAACTTTACAACTTTGTCATTATAATGTGAAAGCAGACATGGACAATGTATAAAAATACGAGCATAACTGTATTCAATAAAACTTTGTTTATAAGAAGAGAAGGTAGCCTGTAAAGACACCTGGTCTAAAGTTGCAGCTGGGAGGTAGCTGCAAAGCTTAGGACAAGGGGTTACATACTCATTATGGCCAATAGGGTATAATCAAAATCAATCTGCCATTTCCAGGTCAAGAAAGTAAGAAACGACGTCTTCTCTAACTGCTCTTCTACCATTTACAAAATGCATATAGAGAACTCTAAGACCTGAGAGAGCCAAACACAGAAATTTGTGTCCTGGCATTATACACTGATATTTTAAAAATTCTTCTTAGGGAGTACACTTTAAAGTGTTAAACTTCTGTTTATCTGTTCCAACAGCTGACAATTCCCTAAGTAATATAATATTCTGATAGAGTTCGTTAAACAAATGAATATCCTTTAAATATAATACAACCATGTCTGGACATCTCCAATAGGTGTTTCTTGCTATGTTCACCCTCTATACATTCCATTATCAGAGTCTGATGCTGTGAAAGGTAACCAGAGAGTAGTTTCTCAGCATCTCCACTGCTCTAAATACCATTGCGTACTAGGATTATGTTGTTTTTGGTGAAGAAAAGCAGTTTCTCAATGTTCTTAAAGTTGCAAACCTTGTGGTGAAAAAGTGATAAAGCAATCACTACAGCCTTCAGAGGGAGAAAGGGGGTTTTGATGAGACTATGCAAAGCTTTGCTCTTTCTCCCGTGGAGAAGTACTAACTAACACTAGTCCCCACACACACGCAGCAATTTGTCACAGAGACTAAAAGGCAAGGATGTGTCAGGCTCTATCTCAATGATTACTTTGCTAGGACATCTTCTCTGGCTCTTTCCTCACCGTTCATCCCATGTGGTTCACATAAAATCCTTAAGGCTGATGGGGATAGGAGAAGACCTGTCCATACTTGATCTCCCATAATTACCTCCAGGTCAGCATAGAAACCACCTGTACACAGTCTCCTTAGGTCATGCACACCAACCAATGTGGATTAATGCTCACAGCACTGTCACATCCACAGATACTCCAGGAGGTTATTTTCAGATCATCTGCAAATCTCCCACTAGGATTAAAAGGGATTAGATAGCTCAGAATGGGAACACTAAAAAATAAATATTTAAATGTTCAATAGCACTGATCCTTCCTGGATTTCTCTATTCAGAGGTATGAAACAGATGAGCATATTGCCTTGAATATGATGGTTATGAAGCATTTATTACTGAATGAATATTATGCATAATGACTCACACAATGGTACATTTACAGAATCAAATGTATCATCTGCTACTTACATGATTTTGGGTCAAGAATGTTGTTTTGCAGCTATGGATCCTTTTAAAAAATACACACAAAGTTTGATGAGTTCGTGGATTTCCTGGAGCCCATTTATAGACTATAGATTCCATGTTAAGATTTCCTGATATACTCCAACTCCTTAATTTCACAAAGGATTGAATTGATACCTCGTTAAGTTATTTGGCTAAAATAACAGGACTGTGGCTTGAACCCCAAATCTGTGAAGGTCAATTCATTGTCCTTTCTATTATCCCTTTTTGTCTTTCTTCCTTTTATGGATGAAAAATAAACTAATAAAAGAATTCTTAGAAATCCCTAATAGAAGAATTACAGGCATATTTTACACTAAAATAAGCATTCTTTTTACTCATGACTCAGGAAAATTCAGAAGTCATCATTACCCATTAAGCTGAGCAGTAACACACAACTGACCAGAACTTCATGAACATTAGGTACTTAATTATGTCCATCACTGTCTGATGTACCTAAAAAAAGATTACTCTTTTACTAGGCATGGGAGGTGGCAGGATCATCTTTAGGATTTTGTAGGTCTTATTTAAGCAACTGTTGCAGCTTCACCCAATATCCTATTAAACATGTCAATATTTACCCGGGTTCCACATGAAAAGCCATTTGTGTGTAACTTCATAAGAGTATGCTTGTGTTGTAAATGACTGATAGACATAATATTATGTTTGGTAGACATAAAGTTGCCATTTATCAAGTGAAGTTTCATAACGATTTTGCGATTCTGAAACCAACACATTTTTCAATATCCAACATTTTTGGGCAGTCATGAAAAGCA
This sequence comes from Myrmecophaga tridactyla, assembly GCA_004026745.1. Classification (NCBI taxonomy): domain Eukaryota; kingdom Metazoa; phylum Chordata; class Mammalia; order Pilosa; family Myrmecophagidae; genus Myrmecophaga; species Myrmecophaga tridactyla. The sequence continues at coordinate 6,123 of PVIY010040955.1, read as the reverse complement.
ATTGGACCCAGACCTGTGCTAAAATGACTGATGGATAAAACAGTCCTAGGAGGAGGAGACCAATAACTGGAGGGCATCTCCAAAGACTTTGCAGCTTAGCTTAAATTCATATCCCAAATTACTCAGGATGAATATACAGAAGTGCATATTGTCTCCTGCTCAACATTAGATCTAAGCAAGGTAACGATTTGAAAGATCCATCTCAAAAGGCCAGGGTGATAAAGCTAGTATAGTGTCATGAGGTACAGAAGTGGATAGAAAGCATAATAATTGGGTTTAAGACAACTCTATTTGTTAAGCACCTTTATCAAAGAAAACTGAGAGTATGGTCTATACCTATTCATCAATGTACTCATTGTTCATAACAGTTACTCAATAAATAAATGCTCAATAAATGTGATTCAATTGATGCCATGTTGAGATGGGAATTTTAAGGTACTCAGCACCAGTTTCCTTTCCATGATGTATGATGCTTGGTGATTAACAATCAGAACCAAATGCCTTGAGCTTATTTCATTTAACACTGCTCTTGTTTTGCAATAAGACTTTTGGTATCTTTCACCAACAAATTTGGGAGTGGAGGCAAGTTACTTTAACTTATATGAATTGCAATTCCTTCATTTGTAAAAATGGGAATGATGTCTCTCTTTCCACCTTGTTGTAAGCATTGTAAATAGCAGGCATGAAGCACCTGGAACAAGAAAAGGGATGGGAAAACACATGTGCCATCAAAGGATAGCTTATTATTAATTCATTTTTCAGTTGGGGAAACTTGGTCCAGTGGTGGATGATCTGCCTCAGCTCAAATAGATTCTCCCATTCTTCCTTGGCCTATAGTTTCCCAGAAAATGACCACATTTCCCAGCATCCTTTGCAGGTGGTCATGGCCTTGTGATTGAGTTCTTGTCAATGAAACATAGGCACAAGAGCTTTGTGCAACCTTTAACTTAATTACCAAAATGAAGTTTCTTTCCTGGGCCATTCTGTATTTTTCCTTTATGCAGCTGGAACATGGATCAGTTGAGAACCTAGCTCTAATGAAGCAGATAAACACAATGTTCTAGAATAGAATGGAACAACTTTAGAGAAGGTAACTTAGGGTCCTGAGAAATGTTCTGGAGCAAAGCTTTTCCATCAGATCAAAGAAGGAGGGAGAAAACTTTTGATCATTCTAAATCTACCCATGCCCTATTTTGTTTTTTTTCATTGCTATAATTATTTGCTCATCAAAATTTACAAAAAAAAAATGCATGTTAGATTAGTTTCTTGGGCATTCATAGACTGTTTGGAGGATGCTTTATTACTACTTTATCTCTTTTCTTGTCTTTGGACAATAATAATAGAATAATGATACCAAAAATAGCTCAAATTTTTGAATGCTTATTATATGACAAACACTGTGCAAGTATTATATGTGTTAAGTTTATTAATCTTCATAATTACCCTGTGTGGTAGATATTATTACCATCCTCATTTTACATATGGGGAATTAAGACATCGGGAATTTGAGTGTTTTCAGTAGTCATTCAACTCAATAAATAATGAAACCAGATAGCTTACGATCAAAATCTTAGCTCTTGCTATTTTTTAGCTCTTCTGTTATAGACTGATTAAGTGGACAGTTAGCCTCTGTATAAAATGAGTGATTCGAATTTGAGTAACGGTGGTCTAAAATAACTTCATAAATTTCTTTGCACAATCTGAAAACAAAACAAATGCCCATAAGGCATTGAAGTATTTAAATATTAGTGACACCCTCTATATCACTAAAGAAACCAGAGTAAATCCTCTATATCACTAAAGAAACCATAAATGGTTAAATGAGTAAATAGTGGGGTAATGATGAAGCACCCCAAAGAAAAGTGCTATTTCCCTCCCCTGCGCTGGAAGGATACACAGCTAAAATATTTAGCGTAGCTATTTCTCAGAGATGGATTAATTTATGGTTTCATCATTTCTTTTAAAATTAATATCCATAATTTCTATTATAAATAAATATTTATTTAATTATATATAATTTATATCCATGGATATGTTATAATATTATATAGTATTATTGTATTTAGCTAAAAGGGGTAATTTTCACCTGTATATGTTACTAGAATAAAAATGTAAAAGCAAAATAGGACTGTACAACACAAACAGCAAACCCTTATGTAAGCCATGGAGTGTAGTTATTGATAAAATTATAAAAACATTCTTTCATCAGTTGTAATAAATGTAACTCACTAAGGTAAGGTGTTAAGGATAGAGTAATATATGGGAACTCCGTATTTTAAGCAAGATTTTTCTGTAAGCCTACAACTTCTCTAATTAAAGAAAAAAAGCAATAGAAGCCACATTTCTAACTATCCTTGAATTTCATATGTATTTGGGAAAATTAATGTTATGGTTGTAGCATTGTCCAATCCATCACACTACATATTAATTCAGAAGCATTTTTTCTAGATTTTTATTTGCTTTGAATATAAATATCAGAAGAATCTATACTTACCTTATTGTTTAGCTACATCATGCACAAAATATCAGCCTAAGCCTGAAACATAAGGTTTATTTTCATCTGTCTCTTGAGCTGATAAACATGTGGTTGCATAAAGCATAACCACATACCTATTCCATATTTTCTTTAGTTGTATGTAAACTATGGGAAAGTCTAAGTATAAACATTGAATGCACAAACCCTCATAGTATCACCTTACAACATACGCAGTTGCTGTTTTGTTCTACTTTTGAATAATAGGTAGTCTCATGACATATCAAACGATATAAAGCTTTCCTAATACTTTCAGACCCACAGAAATCCAGTGACGTAAGGATAGCTATATTTTATTATCTTATTGAAAATTTAATGCTTGCTGAAATGAATTTTATAAATTTATTTACAAATGGACATTTTTATCATAGAAGATAAAATACGGACAATTGCATAATTCATACATTCCTTTTCCAAACAGTCTCTTTCCCTGTTTCAAAGAGATATTAACTGTCCGTGAGAAATATTGTTAAATTATAGCCACTGAGGATAAAAAATGCATAATGAATCAGTACGGTCATTTGAACTTTGCCTTGATCTCTACATATATCATTGATACTCAAACCACAGAAGTCTATTTTGCAATCACGGTCTGAAGACAAATGAGAAAAGGTAAAGATAAGGACCAAAGAGCTCTAAGGACGCACTCCATTTTTCTCCTGATCTTTCGAAACATGGATTGTGGTCAAGTTGGAAAGTTAGGAAGACAGGCATAACAACACAAGAGCAGCAGTAGCCGTAGCAGTCATCATAGTTGATTTTCTTTTTCAATTAGCAGGAGAATCGAGTTTGTTTCTGTACCCCTCTTCATGCATCCCAGCCAGACTGAATGGAGCTTCAGTTACTTCAGCACAGTAAATAGCTTTCATCTCACTCATCCAAAATACATACAGTATCTGTCTACATTCTCATATGTTTAGAACAGCCCTATTTCTGTATTTCTGTTCCTTAAAATACTTTTTCACAATGGGAAAGAATGTCAAGCTTATTTCACTCTGACACCTTTTGTCAGATTGAATTCGATCAATTCAAAACTTAACAGCAAAAAAAAAAAAATCAATCTTCTGTTAGGGCTTTAAAGTAGAAATATATGTGAATCTAAAACTACACCACTTCATTGCCTAGATTTATGCACTGATGTAAATTTCTTTGTTAATGTTGGTATAATTATATATGTAATGATATTATTCTACCATCATAAATGCTTTATATATTATAAATCTAAAATATAGCCTCAATAAAAGGTGAATTAATTGACTTTTTGAGGAGCAAAGTTTTCTTTAATTTTTTAAAAATGTGAATTTAAATTTTTAATAAACAACTGCTCATATTTTGGGCCTTTGCATTTGTGGAACTCTTTTCAGGATAATTTAATAAATTTGTGATACCTTTTTGAGTGTTTGAGATTTTCACTCAGTTCTTAACCTCAAAAGGTGAAATTAGTGTGTTTGGCAAGTATAATTTTTAGAGATTGTCCACAAATGGATTCAAAAGTAACCACCTTTGAACCTGTGTTAACAGTGATGTGAAATATTTCTCTCTTCCTTAAAACCCATTTTTAACATTTTGTATTCTCAGGTCAATGGAATTGGTACCTCACATACATTATCTCTTTGAGAAAACATCTTCAAGATAGAAATCAATCAAAAGTGTACTAAAGTTATAAAAATGTTAAAATGCCAAGAAACTTCCCAGGTCTAGTCATCATAAGGTCATAGTTAATCTCACAGAAGCCTCTGAGAAGAAGTTCACTGGGAAAATAGTGAATTCTCCAATTTTCTTTCCTGTGCAGGGCAAGTCTCCACAGAGGGTTGACTACAAAACCAGAGCAGGAAATGACAGCCACTTTGGCCCTATAAAATGCATTAAAATTGTTCTAATAAACAAGTGAAATTTCTGGATGTATTTATAAATACATTTATTTCTATCTCCCCTTGTCCTTAAAATTTGCGCTGACTCTTTTCTTGATCCTAGGTGTGAATTCAGAAATACCAATTCACTTTTTGGTCATGTTTATGTAATAATGTCTCAAGCCATCGATGACTAAATTCAGTTCTAGGTAGTAATTGAATCTCTGGATCTTTCTTTTCACTCTCCCTTAACTCAAGCTTTCTTTAGATGATACACCTTCAGAGAGGGAAAAAAATGTGTAAAAACCATCATTTTCCCCTCCTCCCTGGCTTGCTTACTGCAATCTATGCCTCATCTCAGAGATAGAGGTAAGAGTAGCGGTAGGTAAGGGAGGAAATCTTGATGCTGTGATTCTGTGTGGAAAGCTAGTTTGGCCAATGCTCTGTAGATGATTTTCCCCTGTGAACACTTTCATGATTTCTTTGGAGTCTATCATTGTTTGCAACCTTGATTCTCCCAACTGGTTAGGGTAAATGAATATGCATTCCACCTTCCCAACCTCTTTCCTCAACCACAAGGATTTCCTTGACATCTGCATAATTTATTTTTTTCCATGAGAATATCATGTTCCTGCAGCACCATTTGTTGAATTTGTATTTGTTTGTTTGTTTTTGTTAATTAGTTGGCTTGTTTTTTGGAAAGTACATGGACCAGGAATTGAGCCTTGGTCTCCCGCATGGCAGGCTAGAATTCTACCACTGAATTCCACTTGCATCCCAACCTGTGTAGTTTTAGTTACCCTTTCAGGATCTTTTTTGGAGGAAACCTGAGATGGCTCTATAGCAATGCTATCTTTTATGAGGGTACATCTCTTATCTATGGAAAACACTGCTGCATCCATTTGTTTAAGAAGTTGCTCAATGAACCAAAGCTCTCTCCTGTACTCCACCAGCAGAGCAGCTATTCAGCCAGTCACTTCTCCATTGGTTTCTCAGATGTTTAGGTATTTGACTGCTTCACAGCTCTGAATAGTCTCTTTGAAGATCACTTTATGAATCTATAGGTTAGTAAGAACAATGGGAACCCCATGTGATAACAGAACTCAATACTCTAACACTCTGCAAAGTGTTCTGTTCAAAATGTTCTACATCGAGAGGTTTAAGAGTCTCATAGTAAGTTGTTGTTGCTTTATAGTTTTGTTAAACACTGTCCTTTTCATTCCTGTTGTGTAGCACCTACATTTGAATGCTGTGTCTATTGTTCTCAGTCCTTTAGTAGACACTTTCCTTCTTTCAGCACAGAATAGTATGCAGTAATGATGACAACGAATAGTTTCACTTTTCCCCATTGTTTAAACATCTAATATATGTTGCTATGCTGCTTTTAAAAGGGGATATTGCAAGTGTTGAAATGTTTTAATTATGGGTTGTCCAATCATGAGGAGCCAGAATTGTCAGAAAAATGTGTCCATCACTCTAATACCAGCTCAAAAGCTGATGCATCAGTTGATTGAAAATTTGGATAACTCTTTGGATGGACAGTGAATTATTTTATTTTTCCATTTTATGTGAGATGATTGTATGGTATATTTGAGAAAATTATTTGAAAGTAACTGTTCTAGTTTGCTAGCTGCCAGAATGCAACACACCAGAGACGGATTGGCTTTTAATAAAAAGGGATTTATTTTGTTAGTTCTTCAGAGGAAAGGCAGCTAACTTCCTACTGAGGCTCTTTCTTAC
>PVIY010040954.1:0-21988 GCA_004026745.1 Myrmecophaga tridactyla | reverse complement strand
ATAAGAATAACCTCCAGGATAACCTCTCGACTCTGTTTGGAATCTCTCAGCCATTGACACTTAGTCTCATTTCACTCTTCCCCCTTTGGTCGAGAAGTTTCTCTCAATCCCTTGATGTTAATTCTCAGCTCATTCTAGGGTTTTTCTCAGTCCCTTGATGCTGAGTCTCAGCTCATTCCAGGATCTCTGTCCCATGTTGCCAGGAAGGTACACATCCCTGGGAGTCATGTCCCACACAGAGAGGGGGAGGGTGGTGAGACTGCTCATGATGTTGGCTGGAGAGAGAGGCCACATCTGAGTAACAACAGAGGCTCTCTTGGGGGTGACTCTTAGGCCTAAAATTTAAGTAGACTTGACCTTTCCTTTGTGGGGTTAAGTTTCATATGAACAAACCCCAAGACTGGAGGCTCAGCCTATAGCTTTGGTTGTCCACACTGCTTGTGAGAATATCAAGAATTCAACTTGGGGAAGTTGAATTTCTTCTTTTTTGATATAGGCATTTAGGGCAATTAATTTCCCTTTTAGCACTGCTTTTGCTGCATCCCATAAATTTTGATATGTCATGTTCTTCTTTTCATTTGCCTTGAGATATTTACTGATTTCTCTTGTAATTTCTTCCTTGACCCACTGGTTGTTTAAGAGTGTGCTGTTCAGCCTCCATATATTTGTGAATTTTCTGGCATGTTGCTTATTATTGATTTCCAACTTCATTACTTTATGATATGAGAAAGTGTTTTGTATGGTTTCAATCTTTTTAAATTTATGGAGACTTGCTTTGTGACCCAGCATGTGGTCTATCCTTCAGAGTGATCCATGAGCACTTGAGGAAAAGGTGTATCCAGTTGTTGTGGGGTGTAATGTTCTATAAATGTCTGTTAAGTCTAGCTCATTTATTATATTATTCAACTTCTCTGTTTCTTTATTGATCCTCTGTCTAGATGTTCTGTCCATTGATGAAAGTGGGGAATTGAAGTCTCCAACTATTATGGTAGATGTGTCTATTTCTCTTTTCAGTGTCTGCCTCATGTATTTTGGAGTATTCTGGCTCAGTGCATAAATATTTATGATTGTTACGTCTTCTTGTTGAACTGTTCCTTTTATTAATATATAGTGTCCTTCTTCATCTCTTTTAACTGTTTTACATTTGAAGTCTAATTTATTGGATATTAGTATAGCTGCTCCTGCTCTTTTCTGATTGTTATTTGCATGAAATATCTTATCCCAACCTTTCACTTTCAACCTATGTTTATCCTTGGGTCTAAGATGCATTTCCTGTAGACAGCATATAGATGGGTCCTGTTTTTTAATCCATTCTGCCAGTCTATGTCTTTTGATTGGGAAGTTTAATCCATTGACATTTAGTGTTATTACTGTATGGGTAGTACTTTCTTCTACCATTTTGCCTTTTGGATTTTATTTGTCATATCTAATTTTCCTTCTTTTTACCTTTACTGATAGTCTCCATTTCTACACTCTTCTCCACACCTCTCTCTCCCATCTTTTTGTATCTGCCTCTAGTGCTCCCTTTAGCATTTCTTGCAGAGACAGTCTCTTGGTTACAAGTTCTCTCAGTAATTTTTTGTCTGAAAATGTTTTAATTTCTCCCTCATTTTTGAAGGACAATTTTGCTGGCTATAGAATTCTTGGTTGGCAGTTTTTCTCTTTTAGTATCTTAACTATATCATACCACTGTCTTCTCACCTCCATAGTTTCTGCTGAGAAACCTGACATAGTCTTATTGGGCTTCCCTTGTATGTGACAGATTGCTTTTGTCTTGCTGCTTTCAAGATTCTCTCTTTCTCTTTGATATCTGACATTTGATTAGTAAGTGTCTTGGAGTACATATATTTGGATCTATTCTGTTTGGGGTACACTGCACTTCTTGAATCTCTAATTTTAAGTCTTTCATAAGAGTTGGGAAATTTTCAGTGATAATTTCCTCCATTAGTTTTTCTCCTCCTCTTCTCTTCTCTTCTCCTTCTTGGACACCCACAACACGTATATTCGTGTGCTTCATGTTGTCATTCAATTCCCTGAGTCTCTGCTCATATTTTTCCATTCTTTTCCCTTTATATATTTTTTTGCTTGTCAGATTTCAGATGTCCCATCCTCCAGTCCACTAATCCTATCTTCTGCCTCTTGAAATTTGACATTGTAGGTTTCCATTGTTTTTACATCTCTTCTACTATGCCTTTCATTCCCATAAGTTGTGTTTGTTTTTTCAGACTTCTGATTTCTTCTTTTTGTTCATTCTTTGCCTTCTTTATATCCTCCCTCAATTCAGTGATTTGATTTTTGATGAGGTTTTGCATGTCTGTTTGAACATTCTGAATTAATTGTTTCAACTCCTGTATCTCATTTGAATGTTGGTTTGTTCCTTTGACTGGGCCATATCTTCAATTTTTCTAGTATGATTTATTAGTTTTTGCTGGTGTCTAGGCATTTAATTACCTTAATTACTTTATTCTGGAGATTGTTTTAACTGTTTTTACCTGGGATTTTCTTGCTGGATGACTTTGTTTTCTATCTGTTCTTTGACATTCAGTTCAGCTTATTCTGGACCTCTAGCTTAGGTTTTGTTTAACAGATCAGAATTTTTCAGTTGTTGTTTTCTTTTTTCTTGCCCTGTATGGTGCCTTTCCCCACCCCCACCCCACCCCTAGGAGGGTCTACTTAGGTATTATAGACCCCAGCCAGATTTTTCCAGACCAAACTAGCCTCCTGTTGGGAGGAAAGAGTCACCTGTATCAGTTTTCCCTGAGGGTGAGACCGAGCAGATTGAAAGGTTTTCCTATGTAGCCTCTGGGCTCTCTGTTTTTTCCCAGTATGTGGTGCTTGTCTGCCTGCAGATCCCACTAGCATAAGGTGATGCAGTACCTTTAACTTCAGCAGACTCTCCCTGCTGGGGGCGTGGTGGAGACAGAGGAGAGGTTGTAGTCTGGTTTTAATTGTTTCACTTTTCCAGACCCTGGGGTCTGAACTTGAGGGAGGGATTACACCTGAGCTGGTCCCACCCCTCTCCTGGGGAAGGCATAGGCTCCAGACAAACACTCAAACAAGTGTTTGATTGATTCTGCCTATGCCTGGTGCAGTGGAGCCTGAGAAGCCCTGCAGCTGTATCCAAAGAGTAGTTAAGCCATAGAAACACAGCCACCAAAATGAAAGAGAAAAATCCTTTACAGAGCAGGACCCCTGTTCCTCAGGTTTGCCAATCAAGAGTTTAAGTTGGTACATTGCTCTGTGTATCTCCAGATCCTATGTGCCCCCTCCTTTCCTTCAGGGCCCAGACCTTTTCAAATCCAAAAAAACCTCTGTTCTTTTTTTTCTTTTTCCATCAGCCCTGATCCCACTGTGCTGGGGTAAAACCCAGTGACCTCCACTTTTGCTCGAGATTCAGCTGAGCTGGGGGCCTAGTTTTAGTAGTTAGAATTTGTTAATTAATTCCACAATTGGAGTTTCATTGTGCTCAGCCCCTACTGCTGGTAAAGCCTCTTTCCTTTCCCCTCTGGGAAGCAGCCTGTGGCCGTGTGGGTGTGTGGGTGTGTGTGTGAACCGGCCACCGTGGTTTAGGGAACTCACGGTTCTAGAAGGGCTCGCAGCCAGTCCAACTGTGTGTCCAACACTGATGTGGCCCCAGAAGTTGTTCTGTACTGTTTCTAGCTATTTATTAGCTGCTCTGGAGGACGAACTAAATCCCACACCTTGCTAAGCTGCCATCTTGGCCCCTCCTTCCTAAGTCTTTCTTGAATGTTTTGTAGAATTCACATGTGAAGCCATCTGGTCCTGGACTTTTCTTTTTCGGGAGCTTCTTAATGATTAATTCAATTTCTTTCCTTGTGATTGGTTTGTTAAGGTCATCTACATCCTCTTGAGTCAATGTAGGTTGTCCATGCCTTTCTAGGAAATTGTCCATTTCATCTACATTGTCTAGTTTATTAGCATAAAGTTGTTCATAGTATCCTCTCATTACCTCTGTTATTTCTGTGGGGTCAGTGGTTATGTCTTCTCTTCCATTTCTGATTTTATTTATTTGCATCCTCTCTTTTCTTCTTTTTGTCAACCTGGCTAAGAGTCCATCAATCTTATTGATTTTCTCTTAGAACCAACTTCTGATTTTCTTGATTTTCTCAATTGTTTTCATGTTCTCAATTTCATCTATTTTTGCTCTAATCTTTGTTATTTCTTTCCTTTTGCTTTCTTTGGGCTTAGTTTGTCATTCTTCCTCTAGTTCTTCCAAGTGAACAGTTAATTCCTCGATTTTTCCTTTCTTCTTTTTTGACATAGGCATTTAGGGCAATAAATTTCCCTCTTAGCACTGTTTCCCTTATTTTTAAAAGAAGTGTTGCTGGGTATAAAATTGTTTTCTTTCAGTCCCTTAAATATTTCATACTGCTGCCTTCTTGCTCTCATGGTTTCTGGTTAGAAACTGGCACTCAATCTAATTGAGATTCCCTTGTATATAACTCATTGATTTCCTCTTGCAGTCTTTCAACTCTTTCCTTGCCCTTAGCAGTGGACAAGAACCATGTTTGGACAGTGGTTCTCTTTGAGTTTCCCCTGTATAGATGTCATTGGACATTGTGCATATGCCTGTCTTCCATTAAATTTGGGAAGGTTTCTTCCAATATATTTTTTTGAATATTCCTTCTGTCCCCTTCTATCTTTCTTGCCCTTCTGGGATTTTCATAATGTAGAAATCAGTATTCTTGATGGTGTCCCTCTGGTCTCTTAGTCCTTGTTCATTCTTTTTTATTCTTTTTTCTTTCTGGTTTTCATCCTGAACCATTTTAATTGTTTTGTCTTCAAGATTACTGGTTCTTTTTTCTGCCATCTCCAATATGCTGTTGAAACTGTCTAGGGAATTTTTTGTTTCAATTATTTTGTTCTTCAGCTCCAATAATTCTGTTCATTTCCTTTTTACGTAGAAAACTCATATTTATTTGATAGACTATTAAAAAGACAAAAGAATTCTCCTCTGAAGTACTTTGAGGACTTTCACTTGTTTCAATTATTCTGTTACAGAAAATCACCTAAGAGGTTGGAATTTGAGGGATATAACAAGAGGTTACAACAGAAAAGATTAAAATTTTTAAGGATAAAGTAAACATGGACAAGAACAAAAGCTGGTCAGAAGGACAAGACTTGTCTTAGTGGTAGTATGTGTGGCTGGGAAGTTTATGAAAAGGCTACCTGGAGACGCCTGAATTAATTAACCAGGACCCCAAATTATTAAAAGACCCTCACTCCTGTGGAGAATAATAGAGCCTATGACTCCTCTGAGATATCATTGCTTCTCTTTTTAAGGGATGTGTATCCTTAGAAACCTGAAGGAGCATACCACAAATTCAGCCTCCTTCTTCCCCATATAGTCTAACACTAAGTCCAAGCTGCTGTTTATTTCACCATGTAGGCCTACTGTCTTACAAAAGATGCATATAATGAAGGCAGGAATTATAGAACTGCTTAGAGTGTACCTAGGCACAGAAAGTTTTAGACTTGATTAAATTAATTCAGTTTTGTTAATAATGATCCTAAGTTTCTTCTGCTGGTGACAACTTGCTGTCTCAGTATAGTCTGTCCCAAGAAAGACTGGTTCAGGTGAATTTTGGAGAAAGAAAAAGACTTTCATCAATCTCCACTATATTGTAAAAGAGAAGTCATGTTCTCTCTTACAATGATTTTCAAATCTTTGAAGCAGCCTGAGTCATTTTCAATGGTCAACATCTACATCTTCATATTGTCCAGCAAGTTTTGGTGTACTACTACCTTGATCTCATCTTCATAGTCTCTTATTGAGTCTTTTGTCCAGACTCAGCCATGTTAGACTGGCTGTTCAAAGACTGAGAAAGCATTCATCCTAGTTCTTCTAATGTGGCTTGGCCTTCTGCTATTAAACAGGGTAGTTCTTCTTCTTAGGTGTAAAATATAGGGATGTCCCCCTGTTCTTGTTCATATACTTCCACATCATACTATCCTCCATCATAATTATGTGAATCTTCATCCTCAGGATCTGGATGCAAAGCCTGGCATTCACACATTACAGTGAACACTACTGATGTATCACTATGCACAAATGTAAACTCAGCAAAATTTTCATTATCATCATCTCTGTCTTCTACTTCTTCATCAACAACAGATTTTTTTATATTTAAAAAGTATTTTTATTGTACATAACAAACAAAAGTAAAAGCATTCTTGACAAACATTCTATACATGGTGTACAGTCAATGGCTCACAATATCATCACGTATTTGTGTATTCATCATCATGATCATGTTTTTGAACATGTGCATCTCTCCAGCAAAAGAAATAAAAAAGAAAAAACTCATACATACCATACCCCTTACTCCTCCCTCTCATTGACCACAAGTATTTCAATCTACTCAATTTATTTTAAACTTTCTTCCCCTATTATTTGTTTATTTTTATCCATTTTTTTACTCATCAGTCAATATTATAGATAAAAGGAGCATCAGACACAAGGTTTTCATAATCATACAGTCACATTGCAAAAGCAATATCACTATACAATCATCTTCAAGAAAAATGGCTACTGGAACACAGCTCTATGGTTTCAGGTACTTCCCTCTAGCCATTCTAGTACACCGAGAACTAAAAAGGAGATATCTATATAATGCATAAGAATAACCTGCAGGGTAACCTCTTGATTCTGTTTGAAATCTCTCAGTTACTGACACTTTATTTTGTCTTATTTCTCTCTTCCCTCTTTTGGTCAAGAAAGTTTTCTCAATCCCTTGATGCTGAGTCCCAGCTCATTCAAGGATTTTTGTGCCATGTTGCCAGGGAGGTTTACATCTCTGGGAGCCATGTCCCACATAAAGGGGGAAAGGCAGTGAGTTCACTTGCCATGTTGGCTTAGAGAGCAAGAGGCCACATCTGAACAACAAATGAGGCTTCCTGGGAGTGACTCTTAGGCATAATTTTAAGTAGTCTTAGCCTATCCTTCACAGGGATAAGTTTCATTGGGGAAAAACCCCAAGATTGAGGGCTTGGCCGCTTGATTTTGTTGTCCCCACTGCTTGTAAGAATATCAGGAATTCTCCAAATGGGGAAGTTGAATTTTTTGCCCTTTCTCTCTGTATTAGCTAGGGTTCTCTAGAGAAACAGAATCATCAGGAAATATACATAGATATAAAATTTATAAAAGTTTCTCACATGACCAAAGAACATAAAAGCCAAAATCCATAGGCCAGGCTGTGAAGTTGATGACTCCGATGAAGGGTCTGGATGAACTCCACAGGAGAGGCTTGCAGGTTGAAGCAGGAGGAAAAACTTCTGAATCCTCCTTAAAAGACTTCCAGTGATTAGATTAAGCATCACTCATTGCAGAAGATACTCCCATTGGCTGATTACAAATGCGATAAGCCATGGAAGCAGCCAGCATGATCATGATTTAATTCTATGAAATGTCCTCATAGCAACAGATAAGCCAGCACATGCCCAACCAGACAAATGGGCACTACCACCTGGCCAAGTTGACACATGAATCTGACCATGATAGTCCACTACTTGTCAACTTGGCATCTACACAGATCACCTTAAACCATACTTATCTCTAAATAGAAAAGAGTAACAGACGCATTTTTTCCTTGCCAAACAATACTCAACTGTCCTGCATACAACCAGAAACAGATTAAATCTTCCCAGAATAGGGGGCAAGTCCTTGGGTAATATTCATTCTTAAACTTGATATCTTACAACTTAAATACTATAACATGAACAGAACAGCATTACAGTCCTTGTTTCTGTAACTAATCATGTAGTCATAATTCACATTGATCACTGCCTTCTTCCCCTACCCATTCCTTGTTCCCTTTGCCCTCAGCAAGCACTTCAACTTTCCGTGGTTCTTTGCCTGGTGGAGTGACCCAAACCTTCATTCCTGACGTTTCAGAGCCATTGGTAGTCTTGCCTGGGTTGGCTTGTTGTAGTTTTCCATTGATTTTAATCACAGGGCATGGTAATGTTAAAAGATGCCCTATGGGATCTCCTATAGTCAGGAAAACTCTTCTTTACCTCCATTGTATAGTGGCAGTCCTATTTCCCCCTGATAGTCAGGGTCAATCACCCTAGCCAGTAAAGTAGTCCCCTTCTTGGCTTGTTGATCCAGGGGCATGAGTCACCCAAAGTGACCAGGTGGTAGCCTTAGATTCCAGTTCAGTGGAATCACTGTTGTTTCTCTTGGTGGAAACATTCCCCCTTCCAGAACTAAAACTTGTAGACAGGCAGAGCTCAAGGTCACAGGGACAGGAAGCAGAAATTTTCCTAGTGGATCACTAGTGGTAATAGTGAGTGGTGCCACTTCCATTTCCACCCCTTGGTTCCTGGACCCATGGATCCTGGCTATGGGAGAAATAGCACCATACAGTGGATGTTGATTCAGAGCATATACAGCTTCCTGGAGAACATCACCCTGGCCCTGCAAGGTATTGCCACCTAGTTGGCACCATAATTGAGTTTTCAAAAGGTCATTCCACTATTCTATCAATCCAGCTGCCTCTGGATGATGGGAAACATGGTAAGACCAGAGAATTCCATAAGCATTTGCCCATATCTGCATTTCCTTTGCTGTGAAGTGTGTTCCTTGATCAGAAGAAATGCTGTGTGGAATACCATGATGATGGATAAGGCATTCTGTAAGTCCACAGATGGTAGTTTGGGCAGAATCATTGCATGCAGGGAAAGCAAACCCATATCCACAGTATGTGTCTATTCCAGTTAGAACAAATCACTGCCTCTTCCATGAAGGGAGTGGTCCAATGTAATCAACCTGCCAAGATGTAGCCTGCTAGTCACCTCAGGGAATGGTGCCATTTCAGGGGATGAGTGTTGGTCTTTGCTGCTGGCAGATTGGGGATTCAACAGTGGCTGTAGCCAGGTCAGCCTTGGGGAGTGGAAGTCCATGTTACTGAGCCCATGCATAACCTCCATCCCTACCATCATGACCACTTTGTTCATGAGCTGATTAGACAATGACAGGAGTTGCTGGGGAAAGAGGCTGACTGGTACCCACAGAACAGGTCATCTTATCCACTTGATTATTAAAACTTTCCTCTGCTGAAGCCACCCTCTGGTGCACATTCACATGGGACACAAATATCTTGTTTTTAGCCCACTCAGAAATGTCTATCCACATACCTCTTCCCCAAGATCTCTGTTCTAGTTTGCTAGCTGCCAGAATACAACACACCAGAGATGGATTGGCTTTTAATCAAAGGGGATTTATTTTGTTAGTTCTTCAGAGGAAAGGCAGCTAACTTTCATCTGAGGTTCTTTCTTATGTGGGAAGGCTCAGGGTAATCTCTGCTGGCCTTCTCTCCAGGACTCTGGGTTCCAACAACTTTCCCCAAGGCGATTCCTTTCTGCATCTTCAAAGGCCAGGGCTGAGCTGCAAGTGCTGAGATGAGGTATGCCAAATTGCTTGGGCTGTGCTATGTTGCTCTGTCTCATTTAAGCACCAGCCAATTAAGTCAAATGTCATTCATTGCAACAGGCATGCCTCCTAGCCAACTGCAGATGTAATCAGCAACAGATGAGGTTCATGTACCATTGGCTCATATCTGCAGCAACAAAACTAGGTGCCTTCACCTGGCCAAGTTGACAACTGAATCTAACTACCACAATCTCTTTGTTTCCAATTTTCCAATTATGGCCTTTCCAAGTCCCTGACCATCCAGCCAAACCCTTAGTAACAGCACATGAGTCAGTATACAAACACACCTCTGGCCATTTCTCCTTCCAATCAAAATGAGCAACCAGGTACAATGCTCCAAGTTCTGCAGTGGTCCTTCAAGGACATCCTGGAAAGGAGTTTCAGTGCTGCAGCTGTCCACTTTCGGGTATATCTGCATATCGTGCAGAAGGATCTGTAAACCAGGCCAGAGTTTTCTCTTACTCAGTCAGTTCACTGTAAGGAACTCCTCAAGAGGCCTTAGCTCTGATCTGGGAAAGAGAATGTAATGTAGCAGGAGTGCAGACCATGGGCATTTGGGCCACTTCTTCATGTAACTTATTTGTGTCTTCAGGACCTGTTCTGGCCCTATCTTGTATATACCATTTCCATTTTATGATGGAGTCCTGCTGCACATGCCCAACTTTATGGCTTGGTGGGTCAGACAACACCCAGCTCATGATAGGCAACTCAGGTTTCATGGTAACTTGATGGCCCATGGTTAAATGTTCAGTCTCTACTAAGGCCCAGTAGCAGACCAAAAGCTGTTTCTCAAAAGGAGAGTAGTTATCTACAGGTTAGACTTTGGTTCAAAACCCTCAGTGTCTGTGTTGTGATTCTCCTATAGGGGCCTGCCAAAGGCTCCAGACAGCATCTCTATTTGCCACTGACACTTCCAGCACCATTGGATCTTCTGGATCATATGGTCCAAGTAGCAGAACAGCTTGTACAGCAGCCTGGACCTGTCATAGAGCCTCCTCTTGTTCAGGTCTCCATTCAAAATTAGCAGCTTTTCTGGTCACTCAATAAATGAGCCAGAGTAACACACCCAAATGAGGAATACATTGAAAAAATCCAAAGAGACCAACTAGGCATTGTGCTTCTTTTTTGGTTGTAGGTGGGGCCAGATGAAGCACCTCATCCTTCACCTTAGAAGGAATATGTCAACATGCCTTATACCACTGGACACCTAGAAATATCACTGAGGCAGAAGACCCTGTATTTTTGTTGGATTTATATCTCATCCTCTGACACACAAATGTCATACCAATAAGTGTAGAGTAGTCTACTTCTTGCTCAATAGGTCCAATTATCATAATATCATCAATATAGTGTGGACCAGTGTGATGTCTTGTGGGAGGAAGAGATGCTCAAGCTCCCTGCAGACAAGATTAGGACATAGGACTGGAGAGCTGATATACCCCAGAGGTAGGACATGAAAGTATATTGCTAACCTTGCCAGCTAAAAGCAAACTGTTTCTGGTGGCCCTTACTAACAGCTACTGAGAAAAAAGTGTTTGTGAGGTCAGTAGCTGCATATGAGGTACCAGGGGATGTATTGATTTGCTCAAGCAATGCAGAATGTATTAAAAAACACAGGCCATCTATAGCTGTCTACAGCAGACCCATTTTAGACCCAAGGACAAAAATAGTTTAATTGTGAAAGGTTGGGGAAAGATATTTCATGCAAACAACAATCTGAAAAGAGCAAAAGTAACTGTACTGATATCCAACAAATTAGACTTCAACTGTAAAACAATTAAAAGAGACAAAGAAGGACACTATGTATTAATAAAAGGAACAATTCAACAAGAAGATATAACAATCATAAAATAATTATGCACTGAGCCACAATACTCCAAAGAACATGAGGGAAATGCTGAAAACACTGAAGGGGGAAATAGGCACCTCTACTATTATAGTTGAAGATTTCAATTCCCCACTCTGATCAACGGATAGAACATCTAGACAGTGGATCAATAAAGAAACAGATCATTTGAATAATTCAATAAATGCACTAGACTTAACAGACATTTTCAGAAAATTAACCCCACAACAGCAGGATACATATTTTTCTCAAGTGTTCATGGATCATTCTCAAGGATAAACCATAGGCTGAGTGGAAACCAAGTCTCAATAAGTTAAAAAGATTGAAATCATACAAAACACTTTCTCAGAATATAATGCAATAATGTTGGAAATTAACACAGGCAGAGGGCAAAAAAACTCACAAACGTATGGAGGCTAGACAACACACTCTTAAACAATTGGCAGATCAAGGACGAAATTACAAGAAAATCAGTAAATATTTCATGTGAATGAAAATGAAAACACAGCATATCAAAATTTATGGGATGCAGCAAAGGCATTGCTAAGAGAGAAATGTATTGCCGTCAATGCCTATATTAAAAAAAGAAGAAAGAGCCAAAACTGAGGAATTAACTGTTCACTTGGAAGAACTAGAGAAAGAATAGCAAACTAATACCAAAGCAAACAAAAGGAAAGAAATTATGAAGCTTAGAGCAGAAGTTAATGAAATTGAAAACATGCAAATGATCGAGAAAATCAACAAAACCAGAAGTTGGTTCTTTGAGAAAATCATTAAAACTGATGGACCCTTAGCTAGGTTGACAAAAAGAGAGAGAGAAGATTTAAATAAATAAAATTAGAAATGGAAGAGGAGACATAACCACTGACCCTGCAGAAATAAAGGAGATAATGAGAGAATATTATGAGCAACTATATTCTAATAAAGTAGCCAACATAAACGAAATGAATAATTTCCTAGAAAGGCATGAACAACCAACATTGACTTGAGAAGAAATAGATGACCTCAGCAAATCAATCACAAGTAAAGAGATTGAATCAGTCATGAAGAAGCTCCCAAAAAAGAAAGTCCAGGAACAGATGGCTTCATGTGTGAATTCTAGCAAGCATTCAAGAAAAAATTATTACTAATCATGATCAAACTCTTCAAAAAATTGAAGAGGAGAAAAGCCTACCTAAATTATTCTATGAAGCCAACATCACCATCATACCAAAGCCAGATAAAGATACTACAAGAAAAGAAAATTACAGACCATTCTCCCTAATGAATATAGATGCAAAAATACTTGCAAATTGAATCCAGCAGCACATTAAAGGACTATACACCATATCCAAGTGGAACTTATTCCGGGTATGCAAGTATAGTTCAGCATAAGAAAATCAATTAATGTAATATACTATAACAACAAATCAAAGTAGAAAAACCACATGATCATCTTAATTGATGCAGATAAGGCATTTAACAAAATTCAACATACCTCTTGATGAAAACACTTTAAAGTATAAGATTAGAAGGGTACTTCCTCAACATGATAAAGGAAATATATGAGAAACCCAGTCAGTATCATCCTCAATGGAGAAAGAATGAAAGCTTTCCCTCTAAGATCAGGAACAATTCAAGGATGTCCACTGTCACCATTGTTATTCAACATTGTGCTATAAGTTCTAACTAGAGCAATTGGACAAGTTAAAGAAATGAAAGGCATCCAAATCAGAAAAAAAAGAAGTAAAACTCTCATTGTTTGCAGATGATATGTTATTATATATGTCAAAAATTCTGAAAAATCTACAGCAAAGCTACTGAGTTAATAAATGAGTACAGCAAAGTGGCAGGGAACAAGATCAACACCCCCAAAATTAGCAATGTTTCTATATACTAGTGATGAGCAATCTGAGGAGAAAATCAAGAAAAAAATCCATTTACAATAGAAACCCAAAGTATAAAATATTTAGGAGTAAATTTAACTAAGCATACAAAAGAACTATATACAGAAAACTGCAAGAAATTGCTGAAAGAAATCATGGAAGGCCTAAATAAATGGAAGAGCATACTGTGCTCATAGATTGGAAAATTAAATATAGTTAAGATGTCAATTCTACCTAAATTGCTTTATAGATTCAATGCAATACTAATCAAAATTCCAACAATTTACTTTGCAGAGAAAGGAAAACCAATAACCAAATTTATTTGGAAGGGTAGTGTGCCCTGAATAACTAAAAATATCTTGAGAAAGAAAAATTAAGTTGGAGGTCTCACACTACCTGACTTTAAAGTATATTATGAAGCTATAGTGGACAAAACGGTCTAGTACTGGCATAAAAATAGATATACTGACCAATGGAATTGAATGAGTGTTCAGAAACAGACCCTTTCATCTAGGAACAATTGATCTTTGATAAGCCAGTCAAGCCAACCAACCTGGGACAGAACAACCTTGTCAAAAAGTGATGCTTGGAGAATTGATTATCCATATGAAAAAGAAAGAAAGAGGTTACATGTCTCACACCTTATAAAAAATTAACTCAAAATGGATCAAAGACCTAAAAATTAGGGCTAAGATCATAAAGATTTTAGAAGAAAACATAGGAAAATATCTTATAAATCTTGTAATAGGAGATGGTTTCCTAGACCTTACACCTAAAACATAAACACTGAAAAAAGAAATAGAGAAATGGGAAATCCTCAAAATTACTTTTGTGCATTAAAGAACTTTGTAAGGAAAGTAAAAAAGGCAGCCTACACAATGGGAGACAACATCTGGAAGCCACATATTAGATAAGGGTTTAGTATTCAGAATATATCAAGAGATTCTTCAACTCAATAACAAAAAGACAACCTAATTTAAAAATGGGCAAGAGACATGAACAGATAATTCTCAAAAGAGGAAATACAAATGGCTAAGAGGCACACGTAAAGATGCTCAACTTCACTGGCTAGTAGAAAAATGCAAATTAAAACCACAATGAGATATCATCTGACACCCACTAAAATGGCCATTATCATAAAAACAGAAAACATCAAGTGCTGGAGAGGATGTAGAGAAAGAGGCACACTTATCCATTGCTGGTCAGAATGTAAAATGGTACAACTGGTCTGGATGGTAGTTTGGTAGTTCCTCAGGAAACTAAGTGTAGAATTGCCATATGATCCAGCAATTCCATTACTTAAGTATATATTCAGAGGAACTGAAGGCAAAGATACAAATGGCCATTTATACACCAATGTTTATAGTTGCATTATTTATGATTGCCAAGAAATGAAAACAGCCCAAATGGCTATTAACAGATGAGTGGCTAAAGAAGCTGTGGTATATACATACAATGGAATATTATGCAGCTGTAAGAGAGAATAAAGTCATGAAACATTTGACAATGTAGATGAACCTTGATAACATTATGCTGAGTGAAATTAACCAGAAACAAGAAAGGATAAATACTGTATGTTCTCACTAATATCAACTAAAATTAATGAGTGAACTTTGAGAGTTGAAGTTAAGAACACAGGTTATCAGGAGGTAGAAATAGAGTAGAGATTGGGCATTTGGTGCTGAAGGAAGACAGATTGTACAACAGGACTGATTGTAAAAATTCAGAAATGGATAGCACAATTCAACCTGATAGTAGCATAAAATATGAATACACTGAATAAAGCTGAATGTGAGTATGATTGAGAGAGAAGGGCTGGGGGCACGAGTGAAACCCATTCCACATGGGTCTTGATTAGTTTACTAGAATCCTTTAAAAATGAAAGTATTTTGGAGAAAGCTTCAGAATGATGAGAGTCCAAGAGAGTAGAGCCATGACAGGGTGATAAGAATGATTAGAGCCAAAGCCCATGCAATCAGAGACCTTTGGAGACGAGAAAGAATACACCCCTGGGGGAGCTTCATGAAACAAGAAGCCCGGAGAGAAAGCAAGGAGATGCTGCCATGTTCATCAATGCCTTTCCAGTTGAGAGAGAATCCCTGAACTTCATTGGCCTTCTTGAACCAAGATATCTTTCTCTGATGCCTTAGATTGGACATTTTTATAATTGGGACATTTTCTCAGTCTTAGAACTGTAAACTAGCAACTTATTAAATTCACCCTTTTAAAAGCCATTCCAGTTCTGGTATATCACATTCTGGTAGCTAGCAAACTAGAACAGATGGTATACAGGAAAAAGTACAATCAATGCAGGCTATGATCTACAGTGAACATTAACATTGTAATAGGCTTCCATTAAATATAACAAAGGCATTATACCAACACTAAATGTCAATAGGTGGGGACATGGGGGAGGGGCATGGATTTTTTGTGGAAGGAAAGGAAATGTCTTCATATGGATTATGGTGGCAAAGACATGTCTATATACTTAGGTTGGATTGTATCATGTGTGAATAAAACTGTTTAAAAATGAACAGAGTGAAGCAAGTGCCAGAGAAAATGTGGAGAAAAAGATATACCTATTCACTATTGGTAGGGAAACTGAGAAGTGCAGCCCCTTGGAGGGCAGTGTGATGGATCCACAGAAGACTAGGGGTGGGGTTGCCATATGATCCTGCAACCCTGTTGCTTAGTATATACCTGGAGGAAGTGAGTGTGGGAACACAAATGGACATTTGCACACCGGTATTTATGGTGGCAATGTTCACAATTCACAAGGGATGGAAATGGCCTAAGTGTACAATGACTGAGGAATGGAAGGGGGAACTATAGTGTATACATATAGTGAACTACTGAGCTGCTGCAAGAAGGAATAAAGTTGTGAGGCATGGAACTATGTGAAAGAAACTTAAGGACTGTATGTTGAATGAAATGTCAGAAACAAAAAGACAATATTATACTTCACACATATGGACTAACTATAATATACAAACTGAAGTCGATAGCATGGGTTATCAGGATGGGGCCTATTGTGAAGGGTCCTGTATAGTAAGTTTTTACAGCAGTCACATATATTCAGGAGTTGGAACTGTTATTTCTAAATTTGAGATACTGAGCTGTTTGTTTATGACCTGGTCATTCCCAGAAATTTAGGATATTTATGTGACACCTGAGTTAGAGCTCTGAAGCTGTGAAATTTAGCAGTACCCCATACAAGAACTGTTTGAAAAGTTGGAAAAGGGATCAGGCTTTGACTAGAGATATGAAGAAAGCTGATCTGGATAGGATTAAGGTAGATAAGAATACAGGGTAAAGGATGATATTGCTGATATTTTAGAGCTTCAACTTCTGTGTGAGACCAAAGACAGAGATGCTTATTTGATACAAAATTTATATTTTGGGTAGTGTATTACATAATTTAATTTGTATGGTCAGTTTTTTTAATACCATGGGTATATGGAACATTATACAGGGAGTGATATTTTGTTGGTTTGTCCAAGTTAGCATGATGCCCCAATATATCCCAGAGTAATTTGGGCAGTGAATAAACAAATATTTGCAAAGTCCCCTTGTGGGACTAGGAAGAAAGGAGGAAATCTTAACTTCACCCTTTGGAGAATTTCTGACATTCTCACAAGCAGTGGGGACCACCAGATTAATGGGCTGAGCCCTCAATCTTGAGGTTTGCCCCCATAAAACTTATTCCTGCAAAGGACAGGCTAAGTCACTTAAATTTATACCTAAGAGTCAACCCTCGAGAATCTCTTTTGTTGCTCAGATGTGGCCTCTCTCTCTCTCTTAGCCAACTGGGCAGATGAATTCATTGCCCACCCCACCCCCATGTGGGACATGACACCTAGTGGTGTAAATCTCCCTGGCAACATGGGACAGAACTCCTGGGATGAACTGGGACCGAGTATCAAGGGATTGAGAAATCCTTCTTGACCAAAAGGGGGAAGAGGGAAATGAGAAAAAATAAAGTTTTAGTGGCTGAGAGATTTCAAACAGAGTTGAGAGGTTATCTTGGAGGTTATTCTTATGCATTTTATAGATATCCCTTTTAGTTTATGGTGTTTTGGAGAGGCTGGAGGCAAGTACCTGAGACTGTTGAGCTGTGTTCCTGTAGCCTTGATTCTTGGAGAAGATTGTATAAGGATATAACTTTTACAATGTGACTGGGTCATTGTGAAAACCTTGTATCTGGTGCTCCTTTTATCCATGCTATGGACAAGTGAGTAAATAAATATGGATAAAAAATAAATAAATACTAGGGGGGATAAGGGGTAAAATAAATTGGGTAGATAGAAATACTAATGGTCAATGAGAGGGAGAGGTAAGGGGTATGAGATGTATGAGTTTTTTTCTTTTTCTTTCTTTTTCTGGAGTGATGCAAATGTTCTAAAAATGATATGGTGATGAATATACAACTACGTGATGATATTACGAGCCACTGATTGTACACCATGTATGGACTGTAGATGTGTGAAGATTTGCCAATAAAAATATTTTCCAAAAAAATAGAGCAGATTGGAGCTGGTGGAAGAAAGAATCAGTGAATTCTAAGACAAGACAGTTGAGAGTCAAGCTGAGAAACAAAGAAAAAAGAGCTATAAAAAAATGTAAAGATCTTGGAACACTGTTTTCATTTGCTAACACTGCCAGAATGCAATATACCAAAAAGATGTTGACTTTTACAATGGGTATTTATTAATTTAGAATGTACAGTTCTTTGGTCTTGAAAATGTCCAATTCAAGGCAACTGACAATAGATGACAGGCTATCAGCATCCCAGACAATTGTGTCACCTGAGAAGTCTTCCTCTTTGTTTTCTGTGGGTCTTCTCTTAGCTTTTCTGGGGCTTTTGTCTGTGAGATCCCCTTAATTTCATTTCTTGCTTCTGTATAAGTTTTCACCTCTTCTAAATGAGTCTAATAAGGGAAATACAACCCATCTTAAATTAAGTGGGTCATGTCTCAATTGAAATAACCTAATCAAAAGCTACCACTCACAATAGGTCTGAGTCCACAGGAATGGATTAAAAGGACATTTAATGGTTTAAAAGGGGTACATAACAGCTTCAAACTACCACAAACACCACCAAGCATACAAATATATTCATTATAGAAGTCCCAGAAGAAAAAGAAAGAGGCAGAAGGAATATTATAAGAAATAATGTTAGAGAAATCCCTAAACTTAGCAAAAGACATAAACAAGCACATCCAAGAAGCCTAGAGAACAACAAATAAGATAAACTTGAAGGAAAATATAATCCATCACATCCTGATCAAATGGTCAAATGCAAAGTCCAAGGAGTGAGTTCTGAAAGCTCCAAGAGAAAAATAACACATTATGTACAAGGAAAATCAATTATATGAAGTGCTGATTTTTCATCAGAAACCATGGAGACAAGAAGGCAGTCAGTTGAAATATTTACAATGCTGATACTAAACAATTACCAATTAAGAATTTTATATCTGGCAAGACTTTCTTTCAAAATTGAGGGAAGAATTAAGACATTCCCAGAGCAACAAAAAGCTGAGGGAGTTCATCACCACCAGACCTGCCCTAAAAGCAATCCTAAAGAAGGTTCTTCTGACTAAAAAGAAAGGACCCTGGACAGTGGTTCAAAGCAGCACAAAGTAATACAGAACTCTTTCAAAGGTAACCATTTGTTTAAGTATAAATGGTAATATTTTATTGTGTTTTTTGGTATATAACTCTGCTTACTCCCTACAGGTGATAAAATGCAAATGCAAAAAATATAATGATAAATCTATGGTTTGGGATGTAAAATGTACAAAGATACAATTTGTAATAAGTATACAAAAGGCAGGATTGAAGGAAAATAGGAAATGGTATGTGTATATTATTAAAGTCAAGCTGGTATCAAATCAAATACATATATAAATATATATCTATATAGTTAGAGTGTTAAATTTCAATCCCATGGTAACCTCAAGAATAATATATGAATAATATATCAGAAAGAAATATGAAGGGATTCAATAAGGTACATACCAAAAAAATCAAATAAACATGAAAGCAGGCATTAATGGAAGAATTGAGAGAAAAAAGAAGTTTAAAACTTACAGATATTAAATAGCAAAATGGCAGAAGAAAGTCCTGCATTATCAGTAGTGATTTTAAATGTGAATGTATTAAACACTCCATAAAAAAGGCAGAGATTGGCAGAATGGTTACATAAGTATGAAGAAACTACAGGCTACTTATAAGAGACTCACTTTAAATTCAAAAACGAAAGTAAATTGAAAGAGAAAGGATGGTTTTCTATTTTGCTAGCTGCCAGAATGCAATATACCAGAAACAAAATGGCTTTTAAAAAGGGGAATTTAATAAGTTGCTAGTTTACAGTTCTAAGGCTGAGAAAATGTCCCAATTAAAACAAGTCTATAGAATGTCCAACCAAAGGCATCCAGGGAAAGATACCTTGGTTCAAGAAGGCCGATGAAGTTCAGGGTTTCTCTCTCAAGAGGAAAGGCAAAATCAGAGTTTCTCTCTCAGATGGAAGGGCACATGCTGAACATGGTCAGGGTTTCTCTCTCATCTGGAAAGCCATGTGGTGAATATGGCATCATCTGCTAGCTTCCTCTCCTGGTTTCCTGTTTCATGAAGCTCCCCGGGAGGCATTTTCCTTCTTCATCTCCAAAGTGCTGGCTGGTGGACTCTGCTTCATGGTGATGAAGCATTCTTTGCTCTCTTTGAATTTCCTTCATTCTCCAAAATGCTTCCTCTTTTATAGGACTCCAGAAACTAATCAAGACCCACTCAAATGGGTGGAGAAATGCCTCCACCTAATCCAGTTTAACATCCACTATTGATTAAATCACATCTCCAGGGAGATGATCTAATTACAGTTTCAAACATAAAATGTTGAATAGGGATTAGAATAAGCAGCTGCCTTTACAAAATGGGATTAGGATTAAAACATGGCTTTTCTAGGGTACATATATCATTTCAAATCAGCACAGATGTAAAAAATATACTGTACAAGTAATATCCAAATAGAGCTGGGGTAGTAGTATTAATACAAGATAAAATTATGGAGTGTTTTTTATGGAGTGTTTAAAATCACTACTGATAATGCAGGACTTCTGCCATTTTGCTATTTAATATCTGTAAGTTTTAAACTTCTTTTTTCTCTCAATTCTTCCATTAATGCCTGCTTTCATGTTTAATCCTAATCCCATTTTTTAAGGCAAAAACTGTTTTGAGGGATAAAGATAGTGTTTATAGAATGATGAAGTTATCAATACAAAGGAAGACATAGCAAATATAAATATATATGTACCTAAGAGCACAGCCCCAAAATATATGAAGCAAATATTCATACATATGAAGAAAGAAATAGATGGTTCTGCATTAATAAATAGTAGAAGTATTCAATTCAACACTTTCAATAAAAAGACAGTACATCTAGAGAGATGGTCATAAGAAAATACAAGATTTGAATGATAATCCAAACCAAATAAACCTAACAGACATATATAAACACTTCACCCAACAACAACAGAAAACACATTCTTCTAAAGTGAACATGGATCATTCTCTGGGATAGACCATATCATAGGTCAAAAATCAAGTGTCATTAAATTAAAAAATATTGAATGTGCTTTTTGGTATATAACTCTACTTCTTACTCCCTACAGGTGGAAAAACGCAAATGCAAAAAAACATTGTACTAGAAGTTGTAGTCTTAGCTATTAAGCATGAGCAAGAAATGAAGCACATTCAGATTGGAAAGGAAGAAGTAAAACTTTCCCCATTTGCCAATGACATGATCTTATATATAAAAAATACTGACAATCCACAATAAAGGTCCTAGAGCTAATAAATTAATCCAGTAAAGGGGCCACGTACAAGATCAACATGTAACAATCAGTAGTGCTTATATACAATAGTAATGAACAGTCAGGAAGAGAAATCAAGAAAATAATTCCATTTACAATATCAACTAAAAAAATCAAATAAGCAGGAATAATTCTAACTAAGGATATAAAGGAATCATTCAGAGAAAGCTATAAAACACTGCTAAAAGAAATAACAGAAAACCTAAATAAATAAATAAGTGGAAGGACATTCTGTGTTCATGGGTTGGAAGGCTAAATATTGTTGCGACGTCAATTCTACTCAAGCCAATTTATAGAGTCAATGCAATACCAATCAAAATTCCAACAACATTCTTTGCAGAAATGGAAAAGCCAATCATAAAATTTATATGAAAGGGTAATTGTGCCCTAAATAGTCAAAGCTACCTAGAAAACTTTATTACAAAGCCACAGTAATCAAGAGAGCATTGTACTGGCACAAGATGAGGATATAATTCTGTGGAATCAAATTGAGAATTCAGAAATCAACCCTCATATTTATGGCCAACTGATGTTTGACAAGGTTGCCAAGTCCACTCAGTTTGAAAGAATAGTCTGTCAACAAAGAGTGCTGGAAAAACAGGATCTCTGTTTTCAAAAGAATGAATGTGACTCCTACCTCTTACCATTTACAAAAATCAACTAAAAATAGATCAAATACCTAAATGTAAGACTCAGAAATAGAAAACTCCTAGAAGAAACTGTAGGGAAGTAACTTCAGGATGTTGTGTTGGGCAATGTTTTCTTAGACCTTACACCCAAAGCACAAGCCATGACAGAAAATAAAAAAGAATGGGACCTTATCAAAATTAAATACTTTTGTGCATCAAAAGATTTTTTTCCATGAAAGTAAAAAGACAATTTGCAGAAGAGGAGAAAATATTTGGAAACCATATATCCAATAAAGGTTAACTTCCAGGATTTATAAATAAATCTT
>PVIY010040953.1:0-21989 GCA_004026745.1 Myrmecophaga tridactyla | reverse complement strand
GCTTTGCCGCCTGAAAACAAACTGTTCCTGTACATTTTTACAAGTGTCAAAACATATATATTTGCCGGTCAATAGCTGCATACCAAGAGTGTTAATTTCCAAACTTCTACAACATATACCATACAATAGATTGGATTAAACAATGAGAATATATTGGATCATTCTTTTGAGGCTACAAATCCAAAATCTAAATGTTAGGAAGGCACAGTCCTTGGGGACTGCGCAGTTCTGGGACTGGCTTCCAGTCATCCTAAGGTTAGTGGTGCTTCCCTCAAATGTCATCCTTATTCCCTTCTGGCTTCCGTAACCTTCCAGTACTTTTCTGTGGCCTTCTCTAGAATGCCTCCAGGAATAGAATTAAGATGCATCCTGACTCAGTTGACTGCTTCCTAACTAAAAATATTATCTTCAAATCATCTTCAGTTATCTTCAGATAACTTCATTCTTCAATTTGCTCAATTGGTGATGTCATATCTGGCACTGTGGCTGCAGTTGGACTCACCACCTGGCTAACTTAATGAAAATCCACTGTCATCCTCTAAGATCCATCTGTTTTCTGTGCCGTTCAAGTAGTAGAATTGAATGGAGATGTAGTTGGAATCACCGTCCCTGCATCCTTCAAGTTCTTGATGGGGTGCTAATCTCTGAAATACCTCCAGGAATGTAGTATTCTTTGGTTTCACTCTTTTGCTAGGTAGACACAGATCTAGTTCCTTCCGCTTCACCTTTCCTGCTGTAATACCACTCATTCCACACATCAGGGAACTTGCTGAGTATGTCTATTTCAATTATGCATTCAGGAACAGGGGAAATAACCACAGAATGGAATGGTAACCAAGAGAAACCACTGTATAGACAGATTTGAGCTAAAGCTCCGCAGATCGCCTGACCTCCATAAGTCCTTGTATTTTCTAGGGGACCATGATGACACTTTCAGTCTCCTAGATTTATTATCAGTTCAAAGGCAGCATCTAAATGCATGAAAGGCATTATCATTTCCTTTTCCCCAATGCACAAACACCCAGGTAAAAGATCATTGGTATATTTTGGGACAGTTGAGAGGAATAACAGAAGTATAATTTTGGGACAGTATAGCAGAGTCCTTTCCCATGGTATCCTGGCATTGTCTTCCTTCAAAGGGATCTTGGCTTGTGAGTTGTCCTGATCCTGGGAAGTGACTGAGGGGCTATGAATCTCTTCTGTAGTTCAAGTTAGGCTTCTATTCACTTTAACTAGAACACTTGTGCTTATGGATAGCAAGAAAGAATATGGTAGAATGCCCATCCATTTCATTTCTAGGTTCCCCAAGTGAAAGAGCCAATGCAACATGTCAATGTGAGTCAGAATATTCTGATTTCAGCTTCTCCTCTGCTCTCCACTCTCATAGCCATGCCCACCTGGTCTGTCAATTAATTGCTGCCACTTGGTTTCTACCAAGTGTTTATGGATCCAAGTTTGGTGCCAGCAGTTCTCACACTAGTATTAATATACTGAAACAAAACAAAACAACAACAACAACAGCAAAAAACTGAATGGTGGGAATTTTGAGAATGAAGGAGTTGCTCTTGCAAATTTATTCCACACACTTGTGAAAGGTGTGTACTCAGACATTCCAGGGGAGGGTAAGAAGGTCTGATAAGATAATGCGCACTAACATTGCAATCTCTCTAAGTCTTTGTATCCCCTCATTTTACATTATATGAGGGTAGTTCTGTCATTTGCACCACATTAGACATAGAATACCTTTTGGTCCATGCTTTAGCCATCCAAACTTACAAATCAATACAGCCCTTTTAAACCCCTCAAGTTACATGATTGAATCGATAATCTCTGCTTAGTGGATCCATTCAATAAATTGAGCCTGATCCAAATTTATATTGCTTCTACATTTATCTCACATTCTTCATAAACATTTCTATACAGATTACTCTGATTTCTGTGTTGCATATATTGGGAAAAGCATTCGTCTTTTGGTGTGCAGTACACCTCCTCATAGGTCACACTTTTGCCTCCTCCTTGGGGGCCTGTTTAGTGTAGTTATAGGACTGGAATAAAAGAGGGGAGAGGAGACGTGTCATGAGTTGAATAGCAGTGTCTTTGTAAGCAGCTACCTCAGGCAATCCATTATAGTGTCATCCAGTGAAACAGGGTTAATACCTTCTGCTGAAATTGGGAGCCTTATTCTTCAGAGCTTTGTCACAGTTTTCTCCGGCTAAGACTCAGCAGAATGTAGGGTTTCAATGTCCCTCCAACATCGTTATCACATATATATCAGAATGCCAATTTTCAGGATCCCATTCATTACCAGTGGATGCCCACACTTTCACAGCAGACACCTTGCATACTGCATTGTAATTCAGCCACTCTTAAGATGAGGTTGTGCCGATGGGTTTCAGAAATCTCAACCTGCTGCTACAAAATCTGCGTTTCCATCAGGGCACACATAGAAGCCTTCATGTACCTCAAGGGGCACATGAGATGCGAATTGAAGCCCTGGGTTCAATCTTCTGTTCCAATGAATGTGGAAACCCCAGCGAACATGCATATACACACTCATGGAAACACACACAGAGGCACATACAACATGCATGCAAACATACACAGAAACACAGACATGCACCAATATAGATGCAGAAATAAACAGACACACAAAGACAAAAGCACATACACACACAGACATGCAAATACAGAATGCACACAAACACAAATACACACTGAAAAATAGGCACACATATGCACAGACACACAAAATCAGAGACGCAGATACACACACTGCACAATGGTCTCCTGGTGCCCAGTTAACACCACAACAACTGAGTAAGCCAAGAATGAGTACAGTGCAAGCTGACAACAATGTATTATTTCCACAACACATTTAGGAATGGTACACAGAAATTCCAGCTAGAAAGGCTCCTTGCATATGAAAACCAGGGGCTTCCTTTTGATGTGACAATTTTCGGCCCTGCATTTAAAGAAACATAAAATCTACTCTACAGGGAAAGAGAGAGAATACCATGTCCTGACTGAAAGGAATAAACATAATTTTGAATCACCCCTCAGGTACTGTGATAAAGATACTTTCCTTGGTTCTGATGGCATCCCAACTTTGGGAATATACCCTGATATCCTTAGAAACTAATAAATGAGTAGAAATGAGTCTAGCCAAAATAAAATTAGTGGTGATATCACAGGGTCAAAAGACACCATACAGATGGAAAACCCACGAGTAAAATGAGCAAAGAGAACAAGCAAACATTTCACAAAGAAATTATAGTAAGTAGCACACATTCTGGGGATCTTTTATGTGAAGTGGCAGAACACCTGTAAATGATATTGAATGCAAAAAAAGTCTTGCATTGAGGTGAAATTGATTTTGAAGTTCAGATCAACCATACCTTAGCTGTTGAAATCTGATCGGGAGCAAACCATTTTAAATCTTAATAAAGCCCCTCTACAGGGGTGGATTGGGTAGGCATCCTCCTGAGATGGTTAAGATGTTAAATCAATATCTGTAAAAAGCTTAGATGGTTCCTTCCTGGCAGTGAATGAATGGTTTTTCAGGGGATGAGATGAGCTCATGTTTTTCTACAACTCAGATGCCTTATTCTTTCTGAGTAAGTCCCCAATTCTACCTCCTTAGGAAAATAATCACAGATGTGTCCCTAGATTACAGAGGATAAAGGTGACCTGTGCTCAAATGATAAAATCACTTTCAAGTGAAGGGGGAAGGTGACAGTGTTTTATAAAAAGAACTACCTGCAAAAGACAGAAGGTGTAATAAGGAAAATAGAGATGTGAAACCAAAGGGGAAGAAGAATTTTTAAATTTAGAAGGCAAAATGAGAACATAAAATGTAACACTGGCAGATGGATTTCACCTCACAAAATGTATGCACCTTCGTGAAAAGAAATTGATAAACTTTCACACAGTGTCCCAAAATGCATCTAAACATACAAAAGAGAACTAAAAAGCAAGCAGCTAAATAGTTTAAAAAAAAAGAAAACCTACAGTTTTGCATTGGAAAGGTTTCTATCAAAACTATTAAAACACTCAGGTGCCAGTATACAGAGCAAGACTTGAACAAACAATTAACTAAAATGGAAAAATTAAATAGCTAATAAAATCACATTAATTTAACTTTGCCAATAAAGGAATAATTTCCATGTAAAGTTTGTAGTATACCAACTTAATGCTACTAAGTAAAATTTACCTTTCCTCATGTGATACTGATGTGGAAGCGTTGGTCTCTTGAAATGTTGCAGAGTAAAATCTACATGCATTGAACATGAATTCTGCTGTCAATACAGAAACATTCTCAAATACATCTCTCTGAAGAGAAAGCCCTGACTTCACTACACATTCCTCCACTGCTAATGTCACTCTTTTCCCTGCTCCCATTTAGAACAAAGTTCCAAGGGAGATATTCTGCTTTTTCTGGAAAAACTTTATTCCTCTCATTCCCTCCACTAAATGTGCTTCCATTTCTATCACTAATTGGCAACAGGAATTACTGCATTGCTGAGCCCAATGGACACTTTTTTCACTTGACAAATAAATACATTGAATATCACACTAGCAGAAACAAGCACAATGATCTCTCAGCTCTAGGCTGGGCTGAACCAGCTCTCAGGTGACCTCAGGCAAAAGCTCTTGGCTTCTATTTCCCAGGCCCTTCACTTGCAAAATCTACTGAGATTTCAAACTCATCAAGATGCTCTCTCTGAGAAGAAGGTCTCCATGCAGAAGTACGAATTTATTTCTGGGAGGTTGGTGAAGGGAGTGAAGGTCTTTTTCCATCAAGACATCAGGGAGGAGTCTGGCATCCGTCCCCTCACCAGGGCTGGGTCTCCATAGGAAATAAACATGTCCCATCCAGTCCAGGGTTACACAGGATGAGAGATAGCAGCAGAGAAGATCTTTAGAGCTCTCCTATAACTGCTCATTAGGCACATTTCATCGTTACTTCTGCCCTGTGGGACACTGGGCTGGACAGAAAGGAATATTTTCTTACTGATTCTCTGTCCCCAGTAGCCCAGATAGGTGTTAAGGGAATCCCTTTTTTGTTATATCTCCTCCATGGACTCTCCTGCCTTCCATAGATCTCACCTCGAACAATTCACCCGATACACTGACTTACAGTTTCTTCCAAAGTTATGGCTGAGGTGCCCACCTGGACGAGGTCCTCAGATCTCCAAAGCACTGATATGGGGAGAAGATAGAGCCCTTGCGGTCGTAATTGCGTTTTTTGTCTTCAATGAAGTGGAGAACAATATTCATTTATGTAAAACCATGAGTCCCACACTTTTGGCTTGATGATGCCTGCCAAAACAATGATGAAGGTCATGCTTGTAACAAAAACTACCACCTGTCATTTTAGCCCAATTTATAAAAAACTTCTTTCTTTTAAGACACAGTTAGACATTCTTACATGCCATTACTTGAGCTTAGCACCTAGTATGGATTGTCTCAATTTCTTTCCCCATACATCCTTGTGTGTTGCTCAAATTATTATGTTAATATATCCATTAACATTTTTATAAATTTAACACTAAAGTAGAAGTTAAATACTTTAAATAAGTTTAAAAGCTTTACAATTTAGAATTTGCATTCTAACCATAATCACGTGTTCATTTCACTTGCGATCTGAACATTCACACTTTGTTACAATCAACATCATTTGCCTGACCTGTTTCTTCACCTCACACAGAAACTCTGCACAGGAAGCAATATCACCTCCTCAACTTGATCCCTTATAATGTAATCCACACTCCACTTCTCTGGATTTCATATAAGTGAGAACATAACACCTGTGTATTTTGTGATTGGCTTATTTCTTTCAACATGATGTATCTGATATCCATCTATGTTGTAACATGTATTAAAAGCTTAATCCTTTCTGCTGCTGAGTAACATCCCATTTAGCGTCCAAATCATCTTGGGCAATATATGTCCTTGGGGACTGGCCACATTCTGCTTCTTGGTTTGGTTTCTGGCTCCATGGACTCTATCTAGTTTTTAAAATTCATTGAGCACATGGTATGTCATCTTTTCATATATATATTATAGTACAGAAATGCATTTTTTAAAGTCTCACCTTGCTCATCCCTTTGTACTGCATCCTTGAATTCCATTCTTCCTGAATAGGATGCAGCTTCCATGTCCATATGTGCAATAGCTACTCAAAAATAAAAGGGGACGTTAGGGGGCCCCAACAGCTTTCCTGAGCTGCTGCACTATACCTGGACCTCCTAATCCTGGACCTGGAATGTGGGCTAAATAAACCCAAATTTCTTTATGCAACTATTTGCTTCGGTTTTCTGATACTGGAAGCTGAATATTATTCATAATTAGATTCACTCTTCTTGATACATCTTAGTATAACTAGTTGCAGTTATATCCCCTGTAATTTAATGGCATCACTCTTATTTTCATATATGTTTGACTTTGGACTCTGTATTATATGCTACAACTATTAGAATTTATGAACTTAGATGCTCGTATGTTGTAGACTCTCCAAACCAAATAAAAGCACACACACACACACACACACACACACACAAACACACACAGCACTCCCGGGTTCCTGGGCAAGCTAATACCATCCCCTTCTCACTGCCATCCACAGGGAGTAGGTCTCGAGTAGATATTATGAGAACACACAACATCAGACATGTATTCTGAAAATACTTAGAAACAGAAACATGGAATTGAATCCAGCAAATACCACAGGGACAAGCAAACAAGAACTTTAATTTTGATCTAGTCATGTTTCCCCTGTGTTCAAAGAAAATGAGATCAACTCTAAAAGAAGAGAGAGAGGAAGATGAAGTGGTTTTGAAAATAAGTATAATCTCAGGTCTTCCCTAAGAGACTGTTTTGAATGAAGCCTGCTTGGTTCCTGGTGGCATTCTGACCAGGATATATCCACTTGATGCCCAGAAATACTAATAAAAGAGCAAAAAAAATTTATCCAAAAAAAGAGCAGGGATATTTTTTCACAAAGCAAAACATCAAGGATATTGAACACCCCAAAAGG
This sequence comes from Myrmecophaga tridactyla, assembly GCA_004026745.1. Classification (NCBI taxonomy): domain Eukaryota; kingdom Metazoa; phylum Chordata; class Mammalia; order Pilosa; family Myrmecophagidae; genus Myrmecophaga; species Myrmecophaga tridactyla. The sequence goes on along the minus strand of PVIY010040953.1, from coordinate 14,953 downwards.
AAAATGATCACAGGGAATAAAAGAATATCTCACAAAAGGAAATATAATAAGTACAACATCTGTTTGCAATTTTTCTGTGATGCCGTAGAAGATGTTAAATGCAAAATTTTTGAAATCAGATAAACTGATTTTGAATCTTGGATGCAACAAGTATTTTCTGATAAACTTTGATCGGAAGTGAAATATTCTAAATCTCTCACCAACATGCTAGGGGATACACTGTCTATCGTCCTGAGAAGGTTGAGTTATGACCATTGTAAGGGAAAAGCTTTGTATAATTCCGTCCTCATAGTAATGTTTTCACCGGTAATGAAATGAGGCTGATGTTTCTTCTCCTTTTCAAATGTCTCATTCTTTCCACACCTCAAGTCCCCAATTCCATGGTTCTATTTCATTTTCTCACCACTTTCTCAACAATTTCACAATGAGCTCATGTTCATATAGAACCAGGCATCTTCCATATTATAAAATGGGTGATCACATTCCATGCCATGCAGCCCCTGGTGACTTCCTGCTGGACAGTGACGCAACCTTCCATAGCTTTATGCACAAGCTATATGCTTAAGGCGAATCTGCCATTGTCCCCTCCCACTGCCACCTGTTTTCACCCTTCTGATCTCTAAGACATTGACGTGACTTGCTGCTTTGCCAGAACTCCATAGTTTCCATGTTCAGTGACTTTATATTTTTGCTTCCTCTTCCTAGAATCTTTCTAATAGTTGCCCTTGCAGTGTTTTTCTTTCCTGTTTTTCCTATAGAATATCCTACACACATTCAGGGTGAGCTGGGGTCATCTCCTGTACAATCTAATGCCTTGCATCTTCCAGAGGAGAACACGACTTTTTGTGTGCACTTAAATTGGATGGTAGGAATACGTGTGCTGTTTTTATTAAATGCCATGTGTTTTCTCCCTTGAAAAGGTCAGTCCTTAGGGATGTTGCAATAGTCTACATACTTTTCCATCCAGACCTGATCAGTTGGTGACTGGCTATAGCAATAGTTGATGAAATATATATTATAAGGGTGAATGAAAGGATGTGATTTCTCAGAAATGCCAATGATGAGAGAATGTGACGTGGCAGATGATTGCTAAAATATATTTGAAAGACATATCTCTAGTTTATTCTGAGTTTAGATCCCATAAATGGGTCAACAGTATATGCTGTAACAACTATAGCGTAGAGTAAACAAACCCCATAGAAAATGTCAGAGTGTCTCATACACAATCAGGTGCATTCAGAATAGCTTCATGATAGCTTTGTTCACTTCGTGTACGTGTGTGAGCTTGTGCATCACAGATCACAAGGTTAGGTGAAGTTCTGACTCTGAGAAATGGTCAAATTCTCAGAAGCTAATGCACTAACAACTGAAATGGTTTCTTTTTTAAAAAACTACTTAAAGAAAATCCCTGTCAACAGGCGAAAGGTCCTTTGAGTGCAGAGCTGAATGGAAGAGTGAAGATGGAGTGTAACGGAACCAGGACAAGAGCCGAGGTTCCTACAGACTCAGTTTACTGTCCCTGCCTGCCATGTACTCCACATCTCGCCTTTACCTTCCTGTTTTTCCTGTGTCTGTCTAATAGTGATTGGACCCCACTGTTTTGTAAGGACCAAAGTGGAAGAGGCAGGTTCCTCTCTTCCTTGTGCAATGATCTTTCATTATTTTAGGGCTTTGGATTTTTACCTCTTTTTAGACTGTTCCAAAAGGCACATTCAGTCTTTTTCTGTTCCTCATCCAACATGCAAGCTCTTCCCAGATCACGCTTCTGTTTTCCTGGGCAAACCACAACAATCTGTGCTGATTTGTTTTGTTTCAGGTAACATTTCCTTGAGGACTTCATGGGATATGCACCGTTGTATTTGTACTTTAAATTCTCCAGTAAACTGTATGATCCACATGTTCAGGAAGGATGCATCCTTTGTTGTCTTTTGAGTTTCAAAAACTAGGCATTTTTCAGACAACAAATTTAAAGAAACTATGAATTTATGAAATAAAAAATTGGCAGGGTGAATGAAACCAGGTTACATATAGTGGTAAACTTATTGGAAAACTGTATTAGACAAAATTGAATGGAATCATTAAATCTACTTTCTGAAACAGAAGGTGTAAAATAGCAAAATATTGCTATTGGTTAATAATGAAATTGAAAAGATCTTGGAAAGAAAATAATACAAACACAGTTTACTAAAACACATAGAGAAATTTTTAAAAATGATTTCAAAACCAATTAAAAACATTTTATATTAAAATGCGTGGAGAAGCAGCAGTAGGAATTCTGATTTCATCCCACAGAAAGATATATGGATTCACACATATTTGTGAATAGGATGAATGTGAAAATTATTGGATTCTGAAGAAGTGTTCTTCTAAATAGTGGTAGAGGGTGATGCGAGTTTTTGAAAGAGATCTAACCAAAGTAAGAAGAAATAGCACAAAGGAAATGGAGATGTGGAAACAAGATGTAAAAGGCATAAAAGTGATATATTAACTCAAATGAAGTAACTTCTTATTAAGAAAAGAAATGGGAGAAACTCAACATGTAACACTGATAGATTGAACCACATGAAGTTTATCATTGGAAAATTCCACCTCAATTACAGGAAAACCTGCGGGTTTTTTTTTTTAAGAATAGACTTAAAAACAGAATAAAACACTCAGAGCTAAGCTTAGAGAAATAAAAATCTGAACAATTTCCAAAGTAGAACGTGAATGGATAAGAAATGAATGTTTATTTAACCTCACTTACAAAGGAATGATAGTCAGGTAACGGTTTTAGTATACCCTTTCCCAACAATTAAAATTTTCATATTTTATGCGAATGACGTATGTGATAAAGTTCGTCACATGTACTGATGTTTCAACATAATGTACACCTGCATTGAACAGGGACTCTCCCATTAATACACACATTTCTCAAATGTGTCTTGTCTTGAAAGTCAAAGAGAAATGCAATCCCTTCAAAGCACATACTTCTATAGCATGTCCCCCAATTTTCCCTGCTTGCCTTGAGTACAAGCTACTCAGACAGATCCACTACTTTGGCAGATTCACTTTATCCATCACATTTATTATTCTAGTTGGGCTTCCATCCCTATTACTTAATTGTTAACACTGACATCCTGCTTTGCTGAATTCAATGGAATCTTCCTTTTTAAAAATGTAATGAGTACTAAATGTGTTCATTAATTAGCAAACAGGAAAGCAAGCAAGGAGAATATGGTCCTGGATAAGACTCAATTAACACTCAGAGGTCCTCAGATAAAAGCTCTCAACTGCCATTCATCATAGAACTTCCTTCAGCACCTACTTGGCTCTCTGCCTAACATCGATGGTGTCTGCAAGAGGAAGGTCTCTAGGTGGAACGTTCAATTCTTCCCTGGGTTCCTGGTGAAGGAGACCAAAGCTCTGCTCCCAGACAAGCCATCAAGAATGAGTCAGGCATTGGTCACCCCAAAGAAACCACCATGTCCCATTAAGCTTGGAGTTGGATAAACTGAGGGAAAGCCACCAAAGAGATATGTACAGCTTTCTTATAGCTGTGTTTTAGGGATGGTTCCCTCTTGTTACTCCAACAGCCAATCCATCATATACATGCCTTTGGGAAAGTAGTGTGATTAGAACATTTTTTTTCTCCCTGATGGTGTGTTTCCAGGAGATCAGGATTTGAGATGGATTAATTCAGAATTGTTATTCCTGCTCCATGAACTCATCCACCTTCCATAGACCTACACATGTAGAAAACCATCACTCCTTTACATAAAGTTCCTCCAATATCAAGGACTGGGGACCTTCTCTCAACGAGGTCCATTTGGATGGCCAAAGCACGGACTCTGGGTGAGGATACAGTCTTTGTAGTCTCCAGAAATTTCCCATATCATCCTTTCCACACGAGGTATTTTGAACACTGAAGCTATAAAACTTGGATGAAAGTGTCAGCAAATACATTGTTTACTAATGAAGCCTTCAATATTTATGATAAAATTTAGAGAAAGGGCAGATATTTTGGTTAGAGGAATAAAAAGACCTGTATTTGTCATTAATAATACAGAACATGCAACCCAGTCCTGCATCCAAATTCTTACATTGCACATGTAAGTCAAGATTTATTACTTCTTGACTTGATGAAAATCATCAAGAAACTTTTCTTTCCTTTCATAATAGCATGCGTTCATTAAAGTTTTACTTCAACATATATAATGATTTATTTAATTTCCATGTAATTTCAAATAATCATAATTTCTGTTTCTGATGGTTTGAGCCCTACAATCACTGCACTTCTTCAACCCCAGATGCAATGAACATTTTATAGTTTTTGACCAAGGAGTCTTTTCAGAGCCCCCTTTATTTCTTTGTTCCTCAGACTGTAGATGAAGGGGTTCTGCATGGGTGTGACCACCGTGTACATCACTGAGGCTTGTGCACTTGCGTGTACACTGTGCATGGGTAAAGAACTCATGTACACACCAATAACTGTACAATAAAATAAGGAGACAACCATGAGGTGGGATGATCAGGTGGAGAATGCTTTATATTTCCCAAAAGTTAATGAGATTGCCCATACCGAGGAAACAATCTTAGAACAGGAGAAAACGATGCCAATGAATGTTCCTCCACCAAGCAGCCCAGCTGCTAAATACGTCACTATGTCATTGAGGAAGTTATCGGAACAGGCGAGTTGGACCATCTGATTAAGTTCACAGAAGAAGTGTGGGATTTCCAAGTGTGTGCAGAAAGAGAGCCACAACACCATGGAGCTTTGTAACAAGGAATGCAGGGCACTAATGAGCCAGGATGCCAGACCCAGCAGGACACAGAGCCGGGGGTTCATTGTGACCATGTAGTGTAGGGGGTGACAGATGGCCACGAAGTGGTCATAGGCCATCACAACCAGGAGGAAGTTATCCAGCCCTTCAAGCAGTATGAAGAAGGATATCTGGGTGCAGCAGCCCACATAGGTTATGCCTTTGCTGTGTGTCTGGATGTTCACCAGAATCTTTGGGACGGTGGTGGAGGACAAACAGTTGTCAGCAAACACAGGTTGGAGAGGAAGAAGTACATGGGCATGTGGAGGTGGGAGTCGGTGATGGTGGCCAGGATGATGACCAGGTTCCCAAAGACAGTGATCAGGTACGTGGACAGGAAGAGCACAAAGAGGAACGTCTGCAATTCTGGTTCCTCTGAATATCCCAGAAGATGAAATTCTGAAATTTGTGTTTCATTTCCTCATTCCATGTGGTTGGTGTGACTACCCAGAAATAGAGAAAGAACATGCCTAATTTTTTTCTTTTTTAAATTTTAATTAATAAAACCAATCAACATACAATGTGAACGTTCTTTTTTTCATCACATAATTGTATATTTATCATCATGACCATTTCTTAGAACATTTGCATCAATTCAGAAAAAGAAAGAAAAAGAAAACAGAAAAAAATTCATCCATAGCTTGTCCCTTACCCCTCCCTTTCATTGATCACTAACATTTCAATCTACCAAATTTATTTTAACATTTGTTCCCCCAATATTGATTTTTTAATCTATATGTTTTACTCATCTTCCATAATGTAGATCAAAGCAACATCAGATATAAGGTTTTCACAATCACAGTCACATTGTGAAAGCTCTATCATTATATAATCATCTTCAAGAAACGTGGCTACTAGAACACAGCTCTACATTTTCAGGCAGTTCCCTCCAGCCTCTCTCTTTCACATTAACTAAAAAGGTGATACCTATTTAATGTGTAAGAGTAACCTCCAGGATAACCTCTCAACTCCGTTTGAAATATCTCAGCCATTGACACTTTATTTTGTCTCATTTTGCTCTTCCTCCTTTTGGTTGAAAAGGTTTTTTTCAGTCTCTTTGTGCTGAGTCCCAGCTCATTCAAGGATTTCTGTCCCACGTTGCTAGGAAGGTCCACACTCCTAGAAGTCATGTCCCACATAGAGAGGGGGTGGGCAGTGAGTTTGCTTGTCACGTTGACTGAGAGAGAGAGGCCACATCTGAGGAACAAAAGAGGTTCTTTTGAGGGGTGACTGTTAGGCCTAATTTTAAGTAGGCTCAACCTATTGTTTTTGGGATACGTTTCATATGAAAAAACCCCAAGATTGGGGGCTCAGCCTATTGCTTTGGTTGTTCCCACTGCTTGTGAAAGTATCAAGAATTCTCCACTTGGGGAAGTTGAATTTTTCCCCTTTCTTACCATTACACCAAGGGGACTCTGTAAATACTTTTTTATTCACTGTTCAAATCCTTCTGAGATTTATTGAGACATAACTCTGAAGAAACGTACAAAATTTCATGCCCTACTCAAGGTTCCATGTACTTATGATGTTCAATTAGGCTGCCCACATAAGTTATATTAGGAAATGCACTAGTCAAATATATATTTGTACCAAATAAACATTTTTGCTTTAGTCTCACATATAAATTAAAGTTTTAAAATATTAATTACCATCTATTTTCAACACCCTGCATTATTGACATTCCTTTGTTATTGCTCATGCAAAATATTTTTTAATTTGTACATTTAGTCACATTCATTATATACTCTTGGCATTCCTAGATTATACCATCTCAGTCTTTATTGTCTGTCTTTCTTTCTAATTTCATTTTTGCCCCCAGGCCTCCTCCCTCTATCATTCTCACATTTAACTTCATTCAGTGTTCTAACATTATTGTATTACAGTTAGATAGTATTGTGCTATCCATTTCTGGATTTTTACAATCAATCCCGTTGCACAATCTGTATCCCTTCAGTTACAATTACCCAATATCTACCTTATTTCTATCTCTTGATGATCTCTGTCTTAACTGAAATTATTCAAGTCCATTCATTTATGTTATTTAATATCAGTGAGACCATACAGTATTTGTCCTTTTCTTTCTGACTAATCTCACTCAGCATAATATCCTTAAGATCCATCCATGTTGTTACATACTTCATAACTTTATTCTGACATGAACACATAAGGATTATTAACTGATACATAGTTTACATTTTGGAGACAAGAAATTAATCTCTAGGATTAGTTTATGAATTCAGTCCCCTTTAATGAATCCTTTGTGCAGTCTCTCATTTATGTAAAACCATGGGTCCCACACTCTTGGCTTGATGAGGCCTGGCCAAAACAATTCTGAAAGTCATGCTTATAACAAAAAACACAACCTGTCATTTTAGCCCAATTTATAAAATACTTCCTCCTTTTAAGATATATTTAAACATCTTATGTGCCATGACTATAGCACCTAGTATGGATTGTCTAATTTTTTTTACCGACATATACTTGTGCGGTGCTAAAACTTGATTGTGATGATAAAAAATATATAATTATACCCTCTAGGCTGCTATATTCTGGAGCACTTAGAAGGAAAGATCTGAGAGGATCATATGGCAGCCCATGACAAATTCTGTGATCTGTCCTGCAACTAATTATTGAAGAGTGCTTTGAAAGCAATTGATTTTTTATTTCCTTGCTTTGTATAAATGTTATACTATACAATTAATAAAAGTAATAAAAAAGGATGAAATGATTTCAGAGACTGCTCGCTGTGTAAACATAAAAATCATGAAATAGATGTTAATTCTGAAGAATGTGATCAAAGAAATGTTTCATATTTATTGCGTCTTTTGAGGGAGAACATACTTCAGTCTATCACATTCTTCTGTCTGGAACCTAGAAAAGACACATTCTTCCTTCCTTCCAACTGAAGTCACCCCAGGGTTGGGACTGTTCCCTTTCTGGCCACCACCCACCCTCACCTAACTCTCTGCACCTCTTTCTCCTGGAGTCCCACCAGTTCTACACACGTTCCAGGACCGCAAGCTGCCCCAGTCCCTCTGATTCCCAGATGCACTGTGTCTTCACCTCCCGAAGGAAAGCCGGAGACTAAAAACACAAAAACTGGACACCCACCTAACATGAGGGTGGTGGAAAGTGAAATGCACATCCACTCCCAGATGGTGGAGATGATAAAGAAGAGAAAGGCCAGAATGAGCAAGACAGGGAAAGCCCCAGGCCACCTAATCCACCGTGTTCCTCTCTGGTCTTGTTGCCTGGGGCAATTTCACACCAGCCCCTCTCAGGGGGGGCACCAGGAGCCCCTTGCCTCCATGGAAAAGCATCCTCCCCAAGGACCAAGCAAGTCCAGCGGCCAGTGATGGACCAGGCCCTGGACCTCAGGTCCTCCCAGGGACAATCCAGGATGTTCTGACATTTGATATTCACCCAAAAAGGGAAGGGCATCTTCCTGAAAATACCTCTCTGTTAGGAGATCTGAGGCAAAGCACTCCTTTCTTCCCCTTAAATCTCCATTTTTATGGAAATGAATCAAACTCCAACCTTGTTCACATGAGAACTGGTTGGATGTTATTCAAAGATCACCTATGCCTGTATGTTCACCCACAGTGTGACCTAGAAGTGCCATTTTCATAATTTGCCAAATGCTTAGGAAAGTGATGTTGTTAAAAGTTTTTTTTTTTTTAAATGCCTTCAGGGCAGCTGCCGTGACTCAGCAGGCAGAGCTCCGACCTGCCGTGCTGGAGGTCTGAAGTTCTATCCCTGGTGCCTCCTGCCCATATGCAAATTAAAAAAAATGCCTTCACCCTGTGTATAAGTTTTCTAAAGCTGCCAGAATGCAATATACAAGAAATGGAATGGCTTTTAGAAAGAGAATTTATTATGTTACAAGTCTACAGTTCTAAGGCCAGAAAAAAAATGTTCAAACGAAGGCATCCAAAAAATTACCTTCACTCAGAATAGCCAATGCTTGTCATACAAGGAGGCACATGGGTGTTGTCTGCTGGTCCTTGTTCCTAGTCTGTTGTTTCCAGCTTCTGATGTCAGTGGTTTCCTCTCTACATGACCATAGCCCTTTACTTAGCTCCTAGGGACATGATTCTGACCACTGATTTGCTAGGGCATTTCATGGGAAGGCACATGGTTTTGTCTGCTGGGCTCTGCCCATATCTAGGCATTTGTTTTCTCTGTCAACACTCCAAGCATCTCCAACATCCATGTCTCTGTCTACTATGAAGCAACTGTTTTCCAAGCATCTGCATCTCAGGTTTCTCAAAAATGTTCCCCCTTTATATGACTCTAGTAATGTAATGAAGACTCTGGTTGAATGGACAGAGTGACAATTGGGTCACAAATAGGATGCAGAATTGGGTGTGTCATACCTCCACAGAAGTAATCCAACCCAAATGGTCACACCCACAACTGAGTTTGTCATATCTCCAGAGAAGCTCCATCGTGTGTGAAAATTCATCTCCATTTGGGGACATGTGGTGCTACAAAACAGAGTCTGCTTCCAATGTAAGTCCTGGAGACAGATAGGATGGACATTGCACCTCCAGAAGGGAGAAATTGGTATGAGAACAGGGGACACGTATCTGACACAACTCTGGATTGCACCGAGTAATCTCCATTACTTGTCAATGATTGTCTTCTGTGGATTGATTCTTGGTCCTTTGCACCTACTGGAGCGGGAACTCAGTCCTTACCAGTAGTTTTACATCCTGACTGCTGTCTTTCCCTTGAAAACCTTGAGTAATAAAGATTCATTTTGACATCAAGTAGGACCTCCAGACATGGCAGTGTTTATCTCTATTTTGCCATTGAGAGCCAGCATACTCACTCTTTCCCATCATGTTCAAGAATTCCGAGAAGACATAAGCCAAAATGCTGAAAGGAAACTTATGTTGATGGCCCCCAAATGGGAACTAGCCAAATGTTCATCAACAGTAGAGGTATACAAAACTTAATATAGTAACACAAAGGGTTTTGATGGATCAGTGATGATGGTTAATCAACATCCATATCCAAAAGATGGACAGAGTCAGTGAAATCATCCTTCATTGAATAATATGTAACTTATGCTTGATTTATATAAATTATACAAACCATCAAAGTTAAGTGAAAAACTGGAGTCAGGAAAATGGTTTCCTGAAAATGGGGGAGGTGTCTAGAACAGAGCAGACAGGTGGTCATTTCCAGGATTATGGTATTACAGGGATATTCATTTTGTAAAAAAAATTATCACACTGAAAAGTTTATATTATGCTTTACTATGTGAGTAATATATTTCTCAAGGAAGATTTTTAAGGCAAAATCAGGGTAAGAAGATTACAGAATGGATGATACAGTAAATACATAGATTTTTCATTCCTATACTGTTGAAGGATAGAAGAAAATGAATACAAACAGCACATATTTTACTTTCAAAACTGGAAACAGTCACATATATCATCAAATAAAATAGCACAGGACATGCCGCCCAATCCTGCCTCTAAGTGTATAAATCCCCCTGCAGAGGGTCATCAAGATTTCTTACTCTACTGAGTAGGTGTTAATCCTAGACTCAATCCTTTCATATGGTAACATAGTGTGTGATGTAAACTTTGCTTCATCAGATTTAAGACCATGCCTGAATCGAGAGCAGGTCTATGCTCCATGAACTGATCAAAGTATCACAGTTTCTGTCTCGGAGGATTTGACCACTTGATTCACAAACACCTCCTCTGCCCTATTTATGATTTCATCCTGAAGAATCTTTTCAGAGCCCCCTTCACATCTTTATTCCTCAGGCTGTAGATGAAGGGGTTCAGCATGGATGTGACCGCAGTGTACATCACGGAGGCTGTGGCACTTGAATGTGGATCTGGGGATGTGGTTGAACTAAGATACACTCCTATGAGTGTGCAATAAAATGAGAAGACCACTGAGAGGTGAGATGCACAGGTGGAAAATGCTTTATACATCCCCTGGATGGATGAGATCACACGCACAGAAGAAGAAATCTTAGAATAAGAGTAAATGATACCAGTGAATGGGCCAAAACCCAGGATCCCGGTTGCAAAATACATCACTACTTCATTGACGAAGTTGTCAGAACAGGAAAGTTGGACCATCTGATCAAGGTCACAGAAAAAGCGAGGGATCTCCACATGTGTACAATAGGAGAGGCGCAACACCATTAAGGTGTGTAACAGGGAATGCAGGGCACTCAAAGTCCAGCAAATCAGAACCAGCAGGACACAGAGTTGTGGGTTCATGATGACCGTATAGTGCAGGGGGTGACAGATGGCCACAAAGCAGTCATAGGCCATCACGGCCAGGAGGAAGTCATCCAACCCTCCACAGATTAAGAAAATGTACATCTGGGTGAGGCAGCCTGCATAGGTTATGACTCCCCTCTGCGTGTGAATGTTCACCACCATCTTTGGAATGGTGGTGGAGGACAAACAGATGTCAATAAAGGACAGGTTGGAGAGGAAGAAGTACATGGGCGTGTGGAGGTGGGAGTCGGTGATGGTGGCCAGAATGATGAGCAGGTTCCCAGAGACAGTGACCAGGTACATGGACAGGAAGAGGCCAAAGAGGAACGTCTGCATTTCTGGTTCCTCTGAAAATCCCCAAAGGAGAAATTCTGAAACTCGTGTGCCATTTCCCAGTTCCATGGGTTAGATGTCACTACTCAAAAAGAGGCAAATAACATGATTAATTTTCAAAAAAACGACCATTACTATTGTATCCATAATTTAAATCTCAGAGTCAGGAAATTAATTTCTGTCTGTATTTATCAATTCTAAACAGAATGCCATCTCTGATTCGAAATTGCTGTCTAACTTTTGAAATATTCCCCCAGCCAGCATGCATTCTAAGGTCTTCATGAGAAATACATTCATTCATTTGAGGAATGAATAATCCATCCAGCTATGCTGCAGTTACTGATGAGCCAAGGGAAATGATGTGTTGATAACAAAAGTTGCCTGCAATGAGGTGAAGGGGAAAGAAAATAAGTAAATAATGTAAAAATCATATATTATGTGACATAGTGACAGCAGCGAAAATGAAAGGGAAACAGGTGAAATGGAGAGTTTGTGTAGGGATGATCAATATTCATGCAAGACTGCCCGGCAAGGAAACATTTGAGCAGGAACCTCAAGATACAGAAGACAGGAGTCAACAGGATATGAGAAGTTTGTGACCAATGCAGGAAATGTCCAGGGCAAAGGCCCTAAAGAAAGGGCTTGATTGGATAATCAAGGTCAACAAGGAAGGCAGTGTGGTAGGGGATTAGTAAAAGGGAGAGAATGAGAGATGGTATAAGAGAACTTATAAGAACATGGTGGGACCTCAATGATGAAAATCCAAGTTATAGAGAGTCCCTTATCTACCTGTTGTATTTCTGTCATGTCATTAATTATTGCAAAGCTGTATTAGTCAGAATACATGAAAGAAATTAAACTGATTAGATAGAGTGAGAGAGAGAGAAGGAGACATAGAGAGAGACCAATCAAATATATACATTCATGTAAATATTAGCATTTATAAGAGGATTTGGCTCAAGAGTATGGAGATTGACAAGTCCAAATTCTATAGGACCCACAAGTCAGAAACTCAATGAAGTTAAACTTGAATTCTCCACAGAAGCTGCAGATTGTGAATTCCAATCAATGTGATGATGAAATCCCCAGGAGAAAATGGAAACCTGAAGTAAAGATAGAAATTCTTTTTTTATGACTAATGAAATCCCTAGTCCTCCCTTTTAAGTCCAACTGATTGGATGAGGAAACACCTTGCACTGCTGAGGCCAATCTCCTTGGTTGATTGTAGATGCAGTCAGCCATATGCAATCAACTGACCAATGATATAAACCCATCTATAAAGTACCTCTACCTCCCAGGAATAACCAGGCCAGTGCTTGCATCACCATACATTTGGACAACATAACCCAGGCAAATTGGTGCGTGAAATTAACCATTAGAATCCACACCTACTGAACTTGTCACCCATACACATTTCCTTAAATGTTACTTGATTTCATATAAATTTAATAACATAAACCTATTTTCACCTAACATAATTCACCTGTCCTGCATACGACTGGAAATGTAATAACACATGCCCCACAAGAGGATGCAAGTACACAATTAAAATTAATTATTATCCTTAGGTCTTGTAGCTTAAATATGATGACATGAAATTAATACAATTTAATTTATATGATATAAGGATGAGGGAGGAGAAAAAATGAAGATTTTGCATCTATACTGACTCATAAGAAAGCAAGAAGAAATATCCATTGTCTCCTCATTTCTGTAACTGGATGTGGAGACAAAGCTCATATTTAAAACTACCTGCTTCCTCTACCCATTCCATACTTACTATGCCCTCAGCAAGCACCTCAGTGGGTCAAGATTATTTGCCTGGTGAGGTGACCTGATTTCTCAGCCCTTAAAGATCTTGGCTCTTAGGAGACCTGTCTGGGTTGGTTGTTGCTGTGTTCCATTGACTTCAATCACAGGGAATGGCAGTTTGGAGAGATGCCCAAAGGGATCTCCTATATTCCTGGCAAATCTTCTTCACCTGCATCATGTAGTTACATTTCTACTTCCACTTGATAATGAGACTCATTCACTTCAGCAAGAACAGCAACTCTTTTTTTGCCTGTTCCTTCAGAGGCTTGAATACCGCAAAGTGGCATAATTGGGAATCTTATCTTCCAGTTCAGTGAAAACATTGTTGTGTCTCCTGGTGGGAACACTCGTTTCTTTGGAAATAAGACCTCTGGACCGGCAGAGCATAAGGGTGAACCTACAGGAAACAAATGTTTTCTAACAAAGCACTAGAGACAGAGGTGAATGGGTGGTTCAGTGGTAGAATGCTCACCTCCGATGCGGAAGACCCAGGTTCAATTCCCTGACCATGTAATCCACAAAAAAGAAGCAGAAAACAAAATAAAACCTAGAGGTAATAATGAGTGGTGCTGCTCCCATTTCCATACCTTGACTTTTACAATGTGACGGTGTTATTGTGAAAGCCCTTTGTCTGATGCTCCTTTTATACAGGGTTATGCACAGATTAATAGAATAAATAAAGATAAAAGTATGTAAATAATAGGGGGAGACAAAGGGTAATAATTGGGTAGACTGAAATAGTGTGCATCAATGAGAGGGATGCATAAATTCTTTTTTTTCCATTTGATTACCTTTTCTGGACTAATGCAGATGTTTTAAAAATGATCTTGGTGAAGAATAAACAACTGTGTCATGATATTGGGAGCCACTGATTGTATAATAAGGTTGGATTGTACATGTGTGGATATTTCTCAATAAAATATATTTTGAGAAAAAGAAAAGAAAAAACCCAATTACCTATGGAAAAAAGCAATGAATAAACATCAAGTCCTGTTAACAAGAAAAAAGAGCCACATGCAGTGGATTGGGATTTAGATCCTATACTGCCTTCTGGCGAACATTGTCCCAACACTTCAAGGTATTACCACCGAGCTAGTACCATAACTGAGTCTTCCAAAGCACATTCCTCCATTCCATCAATCCACCTTGTATCCAGATGATGGGGAACATGGTGAGACAAATGAATTCCATGATAATTTGCCCTTTCCAACACCTCATTTTCTGTAAAGTGGGATCCTTGGCCAGAGACAATGCTGGGTATATGACAATCATCATGGATAATGCAAACTAGAGTTGGTAGTTTCTCAGAACCATTTCAAGCAAGGAAAGCAAATCGATATCAAGAGGACACATCTTTTGCTGTAAGTAAGAAACAATGCCCCTCCCATTACAAAAGTGGTCCAATGCAAACAACCTGCCACCATGTAGCAGGCTGACACATCAAGGAATGTTGCCATATCAGGGACTGGGTGTTGGTCTGTCTGCTGGAACAATGGGCATTCAGCAGTGGCTATAGCCAACGTGGCCTTGGTGAGTGGACGACCACAAATTGCTGAGCCCATGCATAACCTCCTTTCCAATCACCATGGCCACTTGGTTCATGAGTCCATTGGGCAATGACAAGTATGGTTGAGGGAAGAGCCACCAGCTGCATCCATGTGTAATGATTATGCTCATGTCTCAATTTGACGAGGTGACAGTGCAGTTGTTTGAATAAACAAGCACTGACCTAAATAGCTACTGTGAGAACAT
>PVIY010040952.1:0-21996 GCA_004026745.1 Myrmecophaga tridactyla | reverse complement strand
TTTGATCAGGTTCACCTAAGCTGGGGGCCTATTTTTAGTAGTCAGAATTTGTTAATTAGTTCCACAATTGGCGTTTGATTGTGCCCAGTCCCTGCTGCTGGTAAAGTCCTTTCCTTTCCCCTCTGGGAAGCGGCCTGTGGGGGAGGGGCGCTGGCTGCCGCAGCTTTGGGAACTCACGGTTCTGGGGGGTGCTCGCAGCTGGTCCAGCTGGTCCAGACTGGGGTACGCTGTGTTTCCGGTCACTGACGTGGCCCCAGGAGCTGTTCTGTACTGTTTCTGGTTATTTACTAGTTGTTCTGGAGGACGAACTAAAATGCGCATGTTGTTAAGCCGCCATCTTGACCCGGAAGTCCTACTTTAAATTCTTAAATAAATATTTAAAGTCATTTTCTGTTCATTTTATCATCTGTTTTATCTGGGTTTGTTTCTAATGACTAATTTGCCTCCTACTCACATTTTCCTGATCTTTTGCATGATGGACAATTTTTATTGGTTGTTGGTCATTGTGAATATTATGTGGTTGAGTGTCTGGATTCTTTAAAGAGTATAAGTATTTCCTTGGCAAATTAATTTACCTGCACGTAAGCTTTATTCTTTCAAGGAGTATATTTAATCTTTGTTAGAGATAAAGCAGTTGTTCCTTTAGGGCTGGTTTAGCTCTAGTCTTAATGTGTGGCCTTTCTTAGTTCCCTCCTGAATGCTGTATATGCTCAACAAGGAGAACCACTGCAGTGGAGAGCCATTGCAGCTGGCCAGAACTCAAATGTCTCCCAGCTCTGGAGATCTCTCAAAGATGTTCAGTTCACAGTTCACTGGTAGTCACTCTTTACCTGGCAGTTGCTCTTTGCTTGGCTTCAGGGAGTCTCACATTTCTCATGCATGACTTAATATTCAGCCCAAAATTCAAGAAGCCCTATGCAAATTTAAGGAATTCGTTCTCTTTGCTCCTCTCTCCTCTCTATTACTGTGTTCTGCAAATTCTAGTTTCTTCATCTCCTCTAATTCTTATCGCTGTCACCTCAATACAGTGCAACTGCCAGCTCTACTGTCCTTGTGTTGTGTTCAGAAAAGTGCCTCAAAGCAGAAAGTGAGCGAAATTGTAGGGCCTACTTCATTTGTTTCTCTTCTCTCAGGAATTACAGTCTAGTACTATGTGTTGCCCAGTATCTGAAACCATTGTTTAATATGTTTGACTAATTTTCTGCTTGTTTAAAATGGGAGGGCTAGTCCTATTCAAGTTATTCTATCAGGGATGAAAGTCAAAGCCTTTCTAGTTGCTTTCTGTGCTAGATTTCAATCTAGGTAGCTTGCCTCTAAAGCCATAAATCTTAACCATATATGTTGCCTCCCGGTATACTACACATTATAGTTAACAGACTTGGTAATCCACCTGGGAACGGCCAGAAACCTGGATTAATCATTAGAGAAACTGAGCATATTCAGCCTTGAGGATCTCAGGGAGGAGCAGATCTGGCCTAGCCCAGAGAAATAGAGGGTAGTGGTGGCTCCAAAGTAAGACACTTGGATACTTCCCTGAACCTGACTCCTTCTGAGCTCCTGTCTCAAGTTCCTCACCTACCCCATGAGTGAGCCATGCTGACTATCCTAGCTAATTGAGCTGCCAGTGCTGAAGAATCTATCAGAAGGCTCTGGAACAGACTGTCTTGCTGGCCTGGAGCTCAGTTCTAGGAGAGGGGCAGCAGGAAGAGACCTGTGCTCAGGAACTTCCTGCCCATGAGTTTTCTGGGCCCATGACTTCACCCTTCTGGGAATGGTATTTTCATAGCTGGTCCTGGGCCATTCTCCCTGTAGGCGGCTCTCAGAAAGCCATAAGCATGCCTGTCTTTCATGCTGGGCCTTCTGGAAAGACTTTTCCCTGCAGTTTCACCTGCCGCACAGTCATCAGGCTCTGTTGCCCACAGTTTCTGAGACTTCTGGCTCTTATGGTCTGGGGTTTCTGCCCAGGCAAATGGGAAGTTTTCCCCAACAGGAGAGCCAATCTTGAAGTATTGAATGGCATAAGCCTCGAGCAGGAGCCTGGAAATTCAGACTCTAAGGAAGAGTTGTTGAATACCCCACCACTATATTCCCCTGTTCTAAGAACTTGTAAAAAAGCAGACAATATTTAGCATTTTGATATATATGGGATACTAATGGACCATTATGAAGATTAATCAAAGTCAAGGACTCTCACTCTAGTGGTACACACACACACTCACTCTCACACACACACCTTTGCATACAGTTTTTGGGCATTTACCGTTCCAGTCCAGTGATTCTTCTGCAACCTCACACTGTTTCCTTCAGAGGGGTGGAAACATAAGCTAATTAATCTGTTTTTTAGGCAGATGCTTCCCTGTAGAAAAGAAAAGTCTTATTAAAGTACATATAACATATATAGACAAGTTACATATACTTAATGTAAACAACCTACCTGTGGGGAACATGCAGAATAAGTAAAAAGGTAAGACATTTCAAATTTGTAAAAGCCATTGATTGACACCAATTGTTTATATATCTGCATAGGTCAGAGGACTTTGCTCCTCTTTTTCATGGAGAGCAGAAACATTAACCAATGGCCTTTGCTTTGAGGGCAGTTGCAGGATCAGTGCTCTGTTTATTTTGGCCTTAAGAACACTGGACTTTGCTCAGCTTAACCAGCTACCTCTTATGGGCCCACCTAAAGATCTCAGAACCTGGCTTCTCTTGGTGACAAATAATGGGCTGTGAAATACTACATAACCTGGGAAGAAAACATAAGTGACACTTTCTAAGAAACTGTTTAAAGAAAGAGTATGGATGGTGATGAGAACCCAGGATATTGAGTCCAGAGACCAAGTATCTAGTTTTGCTTGCCCTACTGGGCAGCATACCAGCTATATCCACTGGTTGATTTTCCCATCTATAAACTGAGATGGCTGCTCTAGATGATCTCTTACTTTGTATTTTGCTGAAGGACCCACTGGTAATGGAGGAAACCTAAACAAATCACATGGAGTCAACTTCATTAATTTTCTGAGCATGATTTGGCATTTTAGCCCATGCTAAGTGTTCTGTAATAGCATGGCAGTCATTTAGCCCATTCATTGGCAACCACTGCACATCAGACAGGCCCAGTACGTTAAAAGCAATGTGGGAAATCTTCATAACAACTTTGCAAGGTAGGTATTGTATTCCTATGACTGACGTGAAAGGGAAGCTATGATGAGATAAGTAGTATGTCCAGCATCATGCAACTTCTAAGCAGTCCAGGATTCAAACCCAGGAGCCTCCAAATCCAATTCTATACCCATTTTAATATCCCACAGATTGTACCTGACAGTACGCAGTTGCTGTCCTCAAGTATAGGCAGGTGAATAGAAGGCGTGCACAGGAGGGCAAATGCTTCTGGGATCTGTTTCATTCTTTACAGTTCACCGTCTAGGAGCCAGTGGTCTGCACACTTGCAGGCTCACTGGTACGGTGGGATCTGAGGTGGCTATGCACACAGGACCTTAAGGAGGAAAGATACTAGCAACGACAAAAATAAAAATAAGAAGGAGATAGTAATTTGCTGGCTACTGTTCTTGGTGACTTACCTTAATAACTAATTTAGTTCTCACAATAACCCTAGGAAATAGACATTTGCAGATGGGGAAACTGAGGCAATGAGCTGGTTAAAAAAAAACTGTCTAATTCACATGGCTTTAAATGGTTTTGTTTTGAGTACAAATTTGCCCAAACTGAAAGTCTTAATGGATGGAAGTGAATGGGCAAATCACTCTTGGTTTAATGATGCCCAAAGTTTGCAGTTGTGATCACCTTCCACTTTTACCGAGTGACACTTGCACCAGCACTACGTTCCTGCCCTGCAGTGTTCAGACAGCTTCCAAACTCAGATGTGCAACTAAACTCCACTTCCAGGGATCAATACCCCCGAGATTCTCCTTTTCCTCTAAAATCCAGACTCCTTGAGACCCTGGGACCCTGGCCCACTTTATGCTATGCTCTAAAAATGCTCTAGCCTTCACTGTCCTGACTTTGTGGACTGGGAGAAGCCATTGTCAGAGGTCCTTGGCTTGAGGGACTGAATCAGCAGCTGCAGCAGATGTTGCCAACTTCACAATTCTGCCTACCAGCCCTACCATGGAGCACTAAACTGTTGCCCTGTCACTGACCTCTAAATTTCCATTCTTGCCCAGCTTGTCCCAGTGTCCTGCACACAGTGTGCCAGAGAAGCACCAGCCTATCCCGAATGTCTGCCTTTGATCAGGGACTTTTGTCCCTCTACACTCAGCTCCAAGATCAGTAGCCTTTCCAGCCATGGGCCTGGGGATCAGATACCACATGATTAGGTTGAACATTATACTGATAAGGAGGGGATTTCTGTAGCAGGTTCTTTTGCTTGCAGAATGGATACTTCTAGTTTCTGAAATCAAAGACAAACAGACTTAGTTTCTCCCAGTTAATTACAGAAGAGTGACTGAGTTGAGGAAAAGAAGCCCAGAACTTCATAACATTGAAGAAAGCTAGACATCTCTTTTCAGTTATTCCCTCATTCTGCACAAAAATCCTATATAACTTCTCCATGTGAGCTGTGGAGAAAGAGACTAAATGGCTTCCTTTTCCTGTTCATTTTCCTTTACCCTTACTTTTCCATACCCTCCTCTCTTTTTTCCCATTTTATTTCTTGTCTTTTAAAAAATGTGCATTTGCTCTTCTCCTTTCCTTTCCATGAGGTGGCTAGGTAGTGCAGCCTGAGAGACTGGAGCCAAGTAGGCAGTTAGAGGGTCAAGCGATTGGTCACATGCAGGGAAATGGGCAAAGAGTTAAAAATACTGACACTATTGGGATCCAGGTTCTCACTGCCAGAGAAGCAGAGAAAGGAGCTCCACATATGGAGAGGAAGAAAACTAATATGCATGTGTAGTTCAATTAGAATTGGGGGGATAAGTGTAACTCATGATTTCCAATTGGATAGATGACAGATAGTGTTTTAGTTTCCTTGTTGCTAAAGCAAATACCATGCAACAGTTGACTTAAACAATGTGAATTTATTGACTCACTATTTTGAGGCTAGGAAAAGTCCAAATCAAGATACAATCAAGGTGATGCTTTCTTCACTTAGGATGGGCATTCTGAGGCTGGCTGCTGCAACCCTTGGCCCTTGGCTTCTCTGTCACAGAGCAATCCACCTGGCAGCATCTCCTGGTCTCTCCCCTCCATTCTGGGTTCCTTTGACTTTAACCTTCTGGCTGCTCTCTCTATGGCTTTTTTCTCTCTGCGTGACTTTCCTTTAGTAATAGAATTCGGACCCATCCTGGGCCACATCTTGTCTGAAATAACCTAATCAAAAGGTCTTATTTAGAGGAATTCATATCCACAGGAATGGATTAAGTTTAACAACATGTTTTTCTGGGGTCCATAGCTCCAAACCAACAAAGACAGATGATAGATAGATAAATAGATATGGAAATAGATATAGATATGTGTGTGTGTGATTTTTTTCCCTAGTGCTGTTTGTTAAAAGGCCTGTGTAGTATTACTCTCTGATAGTGGTGACTCCAACGAACACCTATCTTCTGAAAGGCCCAAGAATCCTTGAGGAAATGACTGATTCCAGTGGCTCTAAGACAAACCTGAACATCTTCTTTTGTCACAAAGTGAAGGAAGTGCTCAAGATAGGCAACAAGCTAAGCGTCAAAATAAATAGTGACAGTAATGAATTATAATCCATTGAATACAACAGGAACCCACAAGGGCATGCTAATATAAACATATAAAAGGAAAAATAAGTAAATGGAGAAATAGAAACTCTTCCTTATTTTAGAAAGCCAATCAATGAATGCAGGAGGAATGATATAATCAGAAAATCACCATTTGGCAAGCAATATAGCAAATTCAGAAAAGAATCATCAATGGATGCTAAAATTAGTTCGTGAAAGTTTGGTGAGGAATGATATAGTAAGTACAAACTACTTAATAATTACAAAGAGAAAATAGTACATTTAGAGTGGAACTGTCTGTCAGGCACCAAGCAAACAGATTTAACAGCACCAATAATTGGACAAATCAATATTATGCATATGATAATATGATACATTTAGAAGAACACAGCATCATTTTTGTGATATTCTTCCCCAAAATGGACAACCTGGATCTAATCATGACGTAACATCAGACGTATCCAAGTTGAAGGACCGTCTATGAAAAACTATCTTATGTGCTCCCAAAATGCCAAGATAACTAGCAAAGTCATCCTTTTCAGAGCTCCAGAAAACAGTTAAAAGGTTGCAGTAACTAAGTGAGCACCAAATCAAGAAAACGCAACTTAAAAACAGTAAGAAGAGTAGATATCACCTTGTTATTCAAAATGTAATGGAGAGGTTGGAGGGAACTGCCTGAAAATGTAGAGCTGTGTTCCAGTAGCCATGTTTCTTGATGATGATTGAATAATGATATAGCTTTCACAATGTGACTGTGTGATTGTGAAAACCTTGTGTCTGATGCTCCTTTTATCTACTTTGTCAACAAACGAGTAGAACATATGGAATAAAAATAAATGATAGTGGGAACAAATGCTAAAATAAATTTAGTTTGAAATGCTAGTGATCAATGAAAATGAGGGGTAAGGGGTATGGTAGATATAATCTTTTTTTTTCTTTTCTGTTTTCATTTTATTTCTTTTTCTATTGTCTTTTTATTTCTTTTTCTGAATTGATGCAAATGTTCTAAGAAATGACGAATATGCAACTAAGTGATGATATTGTGAATTACTGATTATATATGTTAATGTTTTATTTGGTTTGTTAAATTTTTTAAATTAATAAATAAATTAAAACAAAAATAGTAGGAAAATCTCATGGCACCCTTGTGCTGCCCCCTTCCCAATTCCTCCCTGGCTTGGTGTGGAACTAGCCTATGTGTTCCGTGTTGGTCCCTGTTCCTGTTCCTCAGGGAGCAGAGTAACACCTATGTGCGTACCGAGGTGCACGTGTGTCTATCTGGCGTGCAGCCTGGTGTGTACATATTGGGGTGGACGTATGTGTACCATGGGTCAGTCTGGCTGGTGGCAGCCTGAAGGACTGAAACAGCATATTTATCTCTGGCTTGCCATCCCAGCATTTGCCCTGAATGCAGATGCAGCTTGCAGAAAACTGAATCAGTGTAAGAAAATCAAATTTCAGCCACCTGGGACAGAGGACTACCAACTTTAAGACATTCAGTAGAGCACCTCAGAGGAGGGCAAGGTCTGTTTCCAAGGGAGAAAAGAGAGCATTCAGAGCCCTATAAACATAGAATTCCTAAGGCCACTAGCTCATGCACAGGAGAAAACTCATGCTTATAAAAGACCTGCACTTTCACTTCAAGATGATCTTCTTGGTAGGAGGGCTAAGCTCTGAAGGAGAGTACCAGTCAACACAGATCTTATTTGCAAAGACTGTGAAAGGTGTCCTTTGACTTTGTTTGTTTTTATTAGGTCCTAGCACTCAAGGAAATCTGGCATATCACTAGCTGGATACAAACTTGAAGAAAAGACAACTCAGGAACTATAGTCCAGAGTTAACACATTAACATATTAAAATGCACTGTGTTTTGATCCCTGGAATCTCCACCAAAAAAAGAAAATGCACTGTGTGCAACAAAAGGTTACAAGACAAATAAAAAAAAGAGGAAATGGCTCATCCAAAGGAACAAGATAAAACACTAGAAACCATCAAAGAGAAGCACAGATCTTGGGCGTACCAAACAAAGACTTTTAAAAAAATTATCATAAATATGCTCAAGGGCTAAAGAAGAACACAAAGAAAGAACTAAAGGATATCAGAAAAATGATGTGTGAATGAAATGAGAATCTCAATAAAGAGATAAGAATTATAAAAAAGAAATGAAGAAATACTGGAGTTAAAGTCCACAACGACTGAAGAAAACATCCCTAAAAGAGCAAAACAGTGTATTGAAGCTGGCAGAAGAAAAAAATAAGTGAACTCTAAGATAAGACAATTGAAATTATTTGGGCTGAGAAGAAAAAAGAAAAATGGACAGAGCCCAAGACACTATCAAGTGTACCAAAATACACATTATAGGAGTCTCAGAAGAAGAGGAAAAAGAGAAAGGACAGAAGGAATATTCAAAGAAATAATGGTAGAAAACATCCCAAATTTAATGAAAGATATGAATGTACACATCCAAGAGTCTCAATAAACCCCAAGCAGGATACATTTGAAGAGGTCCATGCCCAGACATATTTTAATCTAATAATTAATGCCAAAGGCAAAGATAAAATCCTGAAAGCTTCAAGAGAGAACCAACGTGTCACGTGCAAGGGAGATGAAGTGCTGATTTTTCATTAAAAAGAAGGGAAGGAATAAGGAAGTAGGGTGAAATATTTATAAAGTGCTGAAAGAAATATAATTGCCAGTCAAGAATTTTATATCTGGTGAACTGCTTTTCAGAAATGGGGGGAAAATTAAACATTCCCAGATAAACAAAAGCTCAGGAATTCCCCACTAGACCTGTCCTATAAGCAATAATAATGGGAGCTCTTCAGATTGAAAGGAAAATACTGTAATGGCATAAAGAAATAAAGATCTCTGGTAAAGGTAACCACATGGGCAATTATTGTATTGTGTTTTTGGTGGATAACTACACTTTTTACTCCTTACAGAATCTAAAAGGCAAGTACACAGAAGTGTAATGATAAGTCTATGGTTTGGGATATACAATATATGAAGATATAATTAATGACAAGACAAACAAAAAGGTGGGGAGATAGGGATAAGATTTTATATGCTATTGCATTTAAGTTGGTATCAAATCAAATAAGATTGTTACAGATATAGGATGTTAAATTTAAACCCCATGGTAACCACAAAGAAAAATCTGAAAAATACACATGGAAGGAAATGAGAAGGGACTCAAAATAGTTTACTACAAAAGATCAAATAAATATGAAAGTAGGCAGTAATGGAAGAATTGAGGGACAAAAAGGTATAACCCTTACATAAACCAAATAGCAAAATGGCAGAAGAGAGTCCTGCATTATTAGTAATGACTTTAAATGTAAATTCTCCAGTCAAAAGGCAGAGATTGGCAAAGTGATTAAAAAAAAGAGCATGGCCCAACTACATGCTGTCTCCAAGAGGCTCAACTTAAATTCAAAGACATAATTTCGTTGAAAATGAAAGGATGGAAAATATTTCATGCATATAGTAACCAAAAGAAAGCTAGGGTAGCTACACTAATATCAGATAAAGTAGGCTTTAAGTAAAAAATTGTTATAAGGGACAAGGAAGGACATTATATACTGGTAAAGGGTCAATTCAATGGGAAGATATAACAATTATAAATATATATGCATCTAACAGCAAAAACCCAAAATATATGAAGTGATATTGACAGATCTGAAGGGAGAAGTAGATGGTTTTACCTTTAAGAGTAGGAGATTTTACTCTATCAGCTCCAATAATGGATAGAACATTGAAATGCAAGATCAACAAGAAAATAGAAGACTTGAACATATTCTAAACCAACCAGACCTGCAGATAAATGTAGAACATTTCCCTCAACAACAACAAAATACACATTTTCCTTGAGTGCACCTGGATCCTTCTCTAGGATAGAGTATATGCTAGGTCACAAAATAAGTTTCAATAAATATAAAAATATGGAAATATAATTCAAAGTATCTTCTTTAACCACAATGGAGTGAAGCTAAAAATCAATACCAGAAAGAGAAGTGGAAAATTCACAGATATGTGGAAATCACATAAAACAGTCTTAAACAACCAAGGGGTTAAAGAACTCAGAAGGGAAATTTGGAAATATGTTGAAGCAAATGAAAACAAAAGCACAACTTACCAAAACTTAGGGGATGCAGAAAAGACAGTGCTGAGAGGGAAATTTATAGCTGTAAATGCCTACATTAAACAAAAAAAGGTTTCAAATCAGTGACCTCACATTTCACACCTGAAGGAACGAGAAAAAGAAGAGCAAGCTAAACCCAAAGTGATCAGAAGGAAGGAAATGACAACTATTAAAGCGCTGATGAATGAAATAATGAATCAAAAAACAGTAGAGAGAATCAACAAAACCAAAATTTGGTTCTTTAAAAATTCAATAAAATCTACAAGCCCTTAGTTAAAGCTTGTAATAAAAAAACAATTTTAAAAATTCAATGGAAAAAGTACTTCAAATAATAAGAGAATTCAGTGAAGTGGCAGAATGAAATAAATCAGTCAAGAAGAAAACCCCATTTGTGATAGCAGCAGCGGCAGCAACAAGAATAGAAACACTAAGGGATAAATGTAAAGAATGTGCAATGTCTCTGTAAGGAAAACCATAAAACATGGCTTAAAGACCCAAAGGTAAAATTTAACAAACAGAGGAAAAGACAGACTTATTTTTGGATATGAACACTCAGTATTATAAAGTTACTTAAATCTCCCTAAGTTGACTTATAAATTCCATGTGATACTAGTAAAAATAATATCAAGTTTTTGTTTTTCTGGAGCAAGACATACATGAAAAAACAAACAAGCAAAAGTAAATGAGAAAGGATAGTCAGGAAAACCATGAAAAAGGAGAACAGTTTGCAGGAACAAGCCTTATCAGATATTAAAGCATATTATAAAGCCTCAATAATTAAAACAGTATGGTATTGAGGAATGAATAATCAGATCAACTAATGTAATAGAATGGGAAAATCTAGACACAGACTCAAGTATATATGAAAATTTAGTATGTGATAAAGATGGCATCAGATCAATGGGGAAAAGGTGAAATTTTAAATAAATACTAACCAAAGAAAAGATAAAACTGTAGCAAAATATTGTGAATGTAATTGACAGCACTGAAATAAATATTTGAATGTAGTTAAAAAGGGGAAATTTTAGGTTATATATGTGGTTCTAGAATAAAATTTTTAAAAAATCCATGGAATTGCACAACACAATGAGCCCTAAGTTAAATAAATGAGAGTCTGATATTTTATGCATTATTGTTCTGCAACCCACAACTTCTCTAATAGAAGAAAGAAAGGGTGGGGGAGAAAGAAAGAAAGAGAGAGGGGGAGGGAAGGAGGGAGAGAGAAAGATTGAGAGAGAGAGAGAGAGAGAACAGTTGTAAGAATGAAGAAAAGTGGTTCTTTGGGACAGATAGTAAAACAGAGCCCGGATTTAATATTAGGTAATGTTTCTGGTATAACACTAGCCTATGCCCACCTGTTCTTTAATCTGGCTCCCCATGAAGCTGCAGTGTAAGTGAAAGAAATGCACCACTAATGGTACGATATTGGCACAAGAGCTCTGCTACAGAGAACTTCCCTGAAAGAACTGGTGAAGAGTGGAAGGAGTTTCCATGCTGGGGGTGCGGAGAGGAGAGCCCAGAGGTCGATGGACTGGACAAGCCCTGTTTGGGCAGAGCCACTGACAGTGAGCAGAGCAAGACACTGACAAACAGTGGACACAAGAAAAGAATAAATAAAAAGCTAAAGACATCAGTTCTGATTTTGTATAACAATTTCCCATTTCCAGAGATGGTTAAAGAAACTAAATTAAGGAATAGAATTGCAGAAATATCTTGGATTTTCAAAAGATTCTAGAAACAGCATGGATTTTCATCAAGTCAGGACACTGAGCTTTGGGATATTGTAATAAATATGGCCAAATTGTGCTCTGTCATGCTAGAGCCTAAAGGGCAGAAAAATAACATGTTAACAACATTTTTATTTTATTTTATTTTCACTTTTATTCAAGTGTTAACACACAAACACTGACATTCTCTCCTGAAAATGTAGCTCATGATGTCTGTTTTTTTGGGTTGAGCCATTCTCTTCAAATTTAGGATCTATTGGAGGTTTTCGATTGCATTTTGGAAGGAAGGCCTCAGTGAATTTGCAGTGGTGGTATTTTGTTTTGTAAGTTTTGGGCTTCTCCCAAGTGTAACTTGTGTTTGAAGACAGTTTGTATTATTATATACTTCAGATTTTAAGAAGATTTGCCCATTACTGCCCAATGCCAGTACTGAAAAATTCTTCCTAGCTCAGCTTCTAATAACTGTTTCTCCTAGCTTTAAAGTGACCTGTCCTAATGCCAGCAGGATCAAAATAATAATAAAATTGGATACATTTCTCACATTGAACACACACCAGGATTAATTCCAAATGGATCAGAGGTATAAGTGTATAAAATTAATTCATATAGATGCTATAAGAAAACATGGGTGAATTCCTTTCATTTACTGGGAGTGGGGAATCCAGAAGCAATAAAGCAAAAGTTAATAAAATCAGTTATATAAAAATAAGAAAATGTTTGCATGGCAAAACAGCAAAGAATACCATAAGTAAAATCAAAATACAAATGACAAATGAGGAAAAATAGTTGCAACTTAATATCACAAAGAAATGTTTAATATCTCTAATATCTAATGTATAAGGAGCTTTTAAAATTTAAGTCAAAAAGACTACAACCTAATAGAAAAATGGGCAAGAGATATGAACAGTTAACAGGAAAAAATGCAACTGGCTCTTAAACAGATGGAAAAACAAGTGCAATAGCACTTAAAATAGAAGAAATGCAAATTAAAACTATACTGAGATGCCATTTCTTGACTACTAAATTGGCAAAAAAACACAGCCTCTGGGAGGCTGTGAGATATAAGCACATTTCTACATTGCTCATGAGAGTACCAAATGAAGTACCCTATGAAGGGAAATTCAGCAATATCTAGCAAGATTACATATGCATTTACCATTTGATTCAGCAGTTCTACTTTCAGTAATTTAGCCTAATAAGCTTTGGCAAAAACATAAAGTTCTTCATTGTGGCATTATTTATCATAGCAAAAAAAAAAAAGTCAGAATGGCCATCAAAATGGTTGAATAAATAGTTCTATTTCCAGACAATGGAGTATATGTATCTTTAAGAGAAATGGGTCAGGGTGGTATACCGGTGGTTCAGTGGCGGAATTCTTACCTGCTGTGCTGGAGACCCAGGTTCAATTCCCGGAGCCTGGCCATGTAAAAAAAAAAAGAACAAGACATATCTTTATATACTGATGTGGAATAACCTCACAGATCTATTAAGTGAAAAAGCAGCTGAGAATCCTCCTATACTTTAGTGTGGACACTAAATGAATATCTTTATTCAATCAACTGTATATAGTTTTCATTTCATATTATTAGCCCAGTATCAAGTTAAAGAACATGCTTAGGTAACTATTGATAATCAATTCCTGAATTGGTTGGACCTGAAAATCCTATTGCAGATATTTAATGTTCAGAGTTGGGCATACAAGGTTAAAAAATTACATATATTCTGTTCTTACCTTGGTATGCCTCACCCTATGCAAACAACCTAATGTCTCTTTTAGGTCTTTTGCGTTTCCATATAAACTTTAGAATAATATTGTCAATATCCTCCAAGAAGATAAAATGCTTCTTGGGAGTGCATTGAATTTGTAAATCAGCTTCAGGAGTATTAACATCTTTGCAATATTAGTTCTTCCTTTCCATGTTCAGAGTTTAGCTCTCTGACTTAGTGAGTGAAACTTTTATAGAGTCTCAGATAGAGCCATCAGTATACTTTAAGGTTTACAGGAATTCTGTTGGTTGGGGCTTGGCATATCATGGCAATTAGCACTTCCTAGATGAAGCCTCCAAAATAACCTCCAGAATAGCCTCTCAACTCTGTTTGAAACCTCTTAGCCACTAATACCTTATTTCACTGTTTCCTTTCCACCTTTTGCTCAGGTAGGCATTGTTGGTCCCACAGTGCTAGGGCCAGGCTCATCCCTGAATGTCATGTCCTGTGAACAGGGGAGGGTAATGATTATACTTGAAGAGAGAGAGGCCAAATCTGAGCAATATAAGCAGTTCTCTGTAAGTAACTCTTAGGCATTATTGTAGGTAGAATTAGCTTCTCCATTACAGATATAAGTTTCATAAGAGAAAGCCTTAAAAGCAAGGGCTTGACCTATTTAACTTGTGAGTTCCTAATGTTTGAAAGAGTATCAGGCATTTCCCATGTGGGAAAGTTTAATAGTTCATATCTTTCCTCCAGTTCCTCAAGGAACTTTGCCAATACTTTTTTTTCAGTGCTTTTTATTGCCAATACTTTTTTATTATCTGCCTAACATTCTAGAATATATTTGGCTATTATGTTAATTAAAGCTATACTGAGTTATAAGAACTCATCCCCAATTCTAGGTTCGATGTGTTTAACTGAACTGGCCAGACAGGTTGAGTTAGATTGTGTGCTACAGAGAATTTAGGTTTGGGACAAAATAAACCTCTTTTCCTTTGGTCTCATATAGTAGGTGAAGTTCTAAAATTCAGACAATATCAGCCTTTACCCTGTATTCTGATTTACCTTAGTCTCAACCAGGTTGGCTCACTCTTACCTCTAATTGAAGACCGTGGCTTCTTTAACAGCTGCTCTATGTAGCAATGCTGACTGTCAGAGCTGCAGAACTCCAGCTCTGAGTCTTAGGAGTCCCACAGGTACCCAAAATTCCAGGAAAGTACCAGGTTATAGACATAACAGCACAGCATCT
The DNA here is from genome assembly GCA_004026745.1 of Myrmecophaga tridactyla. Lineage (NCBI taxonomy): Eukaryota > Metazoa > Chordata > Mammalia > Pilosa > Myrmecophagidae > Myrmecophaga > Myrmecophaga tridactyla. The sequence goes on along the minus strand of PVIY010040952.1, from coordinate 7,464 downwards.
CAGAATTTAGAAATAACACTTAAAGTTCAGGAATGAATGTGACTGCTATAAGAGCTTACAATCTAGGCCCCAGTTTTCTAAGTACTTTCTAAAAGAGACCATACAATATTTGTCCTTCTGTGTTTCTGGCTTATTTTACTCAACATAATGTCCTCATGATTCATCTGCCTTGTTGTGTGTCTCATGACTTCATTCCTTTCTGCAGCCACACAATATTCCATCATCTGTATACACAACACAGTTCACCCTTCTGCTTCTCAGTCAATGTACCCTTTGGCCACCTCCATCTATTAGGTGTCATGAGTAATGTCACCATAGACATTAATGTACAAATATCTAGTTGAGTTCCTGCTTCCAGTTCTTTTGAGTATATTCCCAGTAATGGGACTGCTTAATCACATGGTGACCCTATATTTAGCCTCCTGTGGATCTGCTACACTATCCTCCAGAGAGGCTGCCCCCTTCCTGCTACTCTACCAGCATTGAATAGGTACACCTCTCCCTCCACATTTTCCTTAGCATTTTGAATCTTTCTATTTTATTTATTTTGAATCTGCAGATTTTGTTGAGATATATTCATACAGCATATATTTTATCCAAAATAAACAACCGATGTTTCACCATCTCCTCACTTAGTTGTACAATCATCATCGCTCTCAATTTTAGACGATTTTCATCATTCCAAAGAGAATAACAGATAGACACACCCACACCAAAGAGAAAATCTAAAACTCCTCTTAACACTTGTCCCCACCCCAATTATTTAACCCTGGTATTTTTGCAGTACTAGTGATATATTCCTGTTAAATACAGACCATAACATGCAATAAGTAGTTTTCCCATATACCCTTCTATTATTAACTCTTTGTACAAGTGTCATACTTTTGAAGTAGTTCATGCAAGAACTTATTTATATTTGTAGTACTAATTGGTAAGGTACATGGCTCTAAGCAATTCCTCTCAATCATGCTCACTTTCAATATGGCACTATTACTTATAAATCCACTAATGAACTACCATCACCTCTATCCACTCCCATATTTTTAAATTCAGTCTTGTTAACTAGTCTGTACATATTAAGTAATCATTCCTCCTTCTCTAGCTTCTGTCTATCTCTAGGTCCCTTATACTCTACATTTTAAGACTCTGAGTTCATGTTTTTGAGAGGGTTCATTTTAGTGAACCCTCTCAGTTTCTATCCTTTTCTACCTGGTTTATTTCACTCAGCATTATTTCCTCAAGATTCATCCATGTTTTCATATGCTTCAGGACCTCATTTCATCTTACTGCTGTATAATATTCCATTGTATATTTTTGTTCATCCACTCATCTGTTGATGGACACTTGAGTTGTTTCCATCTTTTGGCAATTGTGAATAATGCCACTGTGAGCATCAGTGTGCAAATGTCTGTTCGTGACACTGCTTTCAACTCTTCTGGGAATATACCAAGTAGTGGTATTTCTGGGTCATAGAGCAACTGTGATAGTTAGGTTCTAGTGTCAACTTGGCCAAATAATTATACCCCATTGTCTGGTTAGGCAAGCACTGGCCTGGCCATTGCCGCAAGGATATTTTGTGGTCGGCTGATAAACTGGAAGACTGGTGTAGCAAGTCATCAGTCAATTGATTGCATCTGTGCCTAATTACATCTGCGCTCAACTAAGATGTCTCCCACAATGAGCTCATCCAAACAGCTGAAGTCTTTTAAAGAAGAAGAGAGATTTTCACCGCTTCTTCAGCCAGTGAGCCTTTCCTGTGGAGTTCATCCAGACCCTTCATCGGAGTCGCCAGCTTCACAGCCTGCCTTGCGGTTTTTGGACTTTTCCATTCCCATGGTTGCACAAGACACCTTTATAAATCTCAAATTTACAGATCTCTCCTGTTGGTTCTGTTTCTCTAGAGAACCCTAACACGCAACTCAATATTTAGTTTTCTGAGGAACCACCAAACTGTCTTCCACAGTAGCATAGCTGTACTATGCTACTAGCAGTGCATAAGTGTCCCAATTTCTCCATATCCTCTCTGACATTGTAGTTTCCGTTTGTTTAATGGCAGCCATTCTTGTAGGTGTGAGATGCTCCCTCATTGTGCTTTTGATTTGCATTTCCCTTATAGCTAATGAAGATGAACATCTTTTCATGTGCTTTTAGCCTTTTGTATTTCCTCTTCAGAAAAATGTCTATTCATATCTTTTGTCCATTTAAAAATTGGATTGTTTGTTCTTTTGTTGTTGAGTTGTATGATTTCTTTATACATACTGGATATAAAATCTCATCAGATATGTGATGTGTTAGTTTACAAGCTGCCAGAATGCAATATACCAGAACTGGAATGGCTTTTAAAAAGGGAATTTAATAAGTGACAAGTTTACAGTTCTAAGCCTATAAAATTGTCCAAACTAAGGCATCCAGGAAAAGTTACCTTAATTCAAGGAAGACCAATGTATCTGGAACACCTCTGTCAGCTGGGTAGTCACATATCTGGCATCTGCTCATCCCTTGCTCCTGGGTTCCATTGCTTTCAGCCTCTGTTCCCGCAGGGGTTCCTCACTTTGCTTCTCCAGGGATGGCTGTCATCTCTCGGCTTCCCTTGGATCATTCCAGATTCTGGCTTGCTTAACATCTCATAGCGATGTCTACTGGGCTCCAAGCATCTGTGTCAGCTCTCTCTGTGTTGGCTTTGTTGTTTCTGTAGGCTGTGTCATTTCTGACTCTCTCCAAAATGTTTCCTCTTTTAAAGGATTCCAGTAAACTAATCAAGATGTACCTGGAACAGGTGGAGTCACATGTCCATCTAATCAAAGGTCAACCCAAGATTGTGTGTGTCACATCTCCATGGAGATAATTTAATCAAAAGTTTCCAACCTACAATATTGAATCAGGATTAAAAAAAAATGGCTGCCTCCACAAGATTGAATCATGATTCAAACATAGCTTTTCTGGGGTACATAATACTTTCAAACCAGCACATATGTTTTCCAAATATTTTAGCCCATTGAGTTGGCTGCCTCTTCACCATTTTGACAAAGTCCTTTGAGGTACAGAAGCATTTGATTTTGAGGAGTTCCCATCTACCTATTTTTTTTTTTCATTGTTTGTGCTTTGGGTGTAAGGTCTAAGAAGTTACCTCCTATTATTATGTCTTGAAGATGTTTCCCTATATTTTCTTCCAGAAGCTCTTATATTTAGGTCTTTGATCCACTTTGAGTTTATTTTTGTATAGGGTGTGAACTAGGGGTCCTCTTTCCTTCTTTTGGCTATGGATATCCAGTTCTCCCAGCCCCATTTATTGAAAAGACTATTCTGTCCCAGTTTAGTGGTTTGGGGGGCTTTGTCAAAGTCAATTGATCATGGGTCTGGGGATCTATTTCCTTTAATAGGATTTTTGCATCTATGTTCATAAAATATATTTTCTGATAATTTTCCTTTATCATGTTGGCCTTCTTGGTTTTTGCTCTCAAGATACACTGGCCTCTCACTCTCTGTAAGCTCAACTCTGTGAGTAAAATCATTGCCCTCCCCCCTACATGGGACATGACATCCACGGATGAAAGTTTCCCTGGCAGTGTGGGAGATGATTCCCAGGGATGAGTCTGTCCCTGGTACTGTGCGACCAACAATTCTATCCTGACCAAAAAAGGAAAAAGAAGTGTAACTAATAAAGTGTCAGTGGCTGAGAGAGTTCAAATAGAGTCAAGAGGCTACTCTGGCGGTCACTCTTATGCAAGCTTCAGTTAGACATTGCTACTTATCATAACTTGCCAAAACCCAACCAAAACCATTCCAGCCAATCCTAAAGAGCACCTAGGACAATATATAAGATTCTACAAAGGTTCCATGCACTAGGGTGACTTTCCAGAAACTTACAACCTCTAGCTAGGTCCCTGGACCAGATAAGTCCTGAAACCTAGAGGGCCCAGCCTCTCCAGAACAACAGATAGTTCCATCTCCCTACTCCATGTTATTGACAGCCACTTCTAACCTGAAAAAGTTAGAATGGCCATAGCCCAAATACCCCTAAAGAGTGGGATAGAAAGACAAAGGTGATGGTGGAGTTATACAGAGAAGGTAGAATTTAACAGACAAATATGATTGCTGAATCATTATATTGATATTTCTTTTAGTCTCCAGTATCTTAGAGCAGCTAGAAGTAAAAACCTAAAATTGAGGAATTATAACCCATACCAAACTCTGAAATCTGTTCTACAACTAATTGTTGTGCTGTGCTTTGAAATTTATTGCTTTTGTCTTTCTTTGCTTTGTCTATATGTTATATTATACATTAAAAAAGTTAAAAGAACAAACAAACAAAACCCAAGAATCTGTTCTCACAGTGATTTCATAAAAAGAAAGGGCATTTTAACATGGAAATAGTGGGAAGGGCATAATCTCAGAATAGAGATTAGATTAAAATTTTTTTCTTATTTTCAAATAATTTATTTAATAAAAGAAACACATGCTCATTGTAAAACATTTGGAAAATTTGTTGTGAACAGGGTAAAAATTTTCCACCCCTATTCTCACTACCTACAGATAACTACTGTTAAACATTTTAGCTATTTCTCTATAGTCTTTGTTCTATACATATATGTAAGCATTTCTAACTTATACATGACTTCTGTTCCATTTGGTCTTGTGAAAATAATATATTGATTGGAATTTAGATAAGGTAAACACATAGATGAAACCAGAGACACTAATAAATTGAGCTCCCCCCAACCCAACCAAAAAAAAAAAAAAAAAAGTACACTGGCCTCAAAAATTAATAAAGTGTGTCTCTGCTTCTAGTCCCTGGAAGAGCACAAGATTGTGCTAATGTGTGAGATTGGTATTATTCTACTTAAATCTTTGGTAAAATTAATCAGTCAAGCTATCTGACACTGAAACATTCTTCATCAGAACAATATTTTTATGAATTTCCCTGCAAAGAAAATAGAGACCTTGAGACCCTCCCCTTGTTCGGGTACTCCAGAAAGAGGTATTTTCTTGTGGCATGTCCAAGTTTCCTAAAGGCCCCTGCCCTTGGTCCCACTGCTCCCTGTGCTCCCCCGGGGGCAGTGGCTGAGGGTGTCTGATGGGATGACGTCAGTTCTCAGGCTGTCTTTGTGCATGTCCTGATGGCCAGGCTGGGGTCTTTCAGCCGAGGGGGCCCCAGAGTCAGGCTGAGAGCACTGGGAGGAGGGGAGAGGAAAGCAGAGGAGGGGTGAATTCAAGCAGACAGAGGCTCTTTGTTTGCTCTGCTTCTTTCTAAATTGGACAACATTGGGAAACAGCAAATATTGGTTCAGAGGGCCATTGTCCCCCTTTGCACCCTCTCTTGTCAGCTTCCCCCAAACTGCACGTACACATAAATTCAGCTCTTTCTATTAAGAAGCTGAACACTGTGGCTGAAATTTTAGTGTTTTATTCTGTTTATTGAGGAAGGTTTGGGTCATGACTCCTGGTTGGTCTGGAAATGGAAGCTCTCGTAACGTCTCCCTTTCTGTAACGCTCTCTCTCTCTCTGTCTCTCTCTCTCTCCCACTCTTTTTTGCCCCCTACCCCCTTCTCTGTATAAGTAAAGATCCACATTAAAAGGCAACTGTGATCTAGAGCAGATGGCAACCAGGAGCTTTGAGTTCAGGAACCTGAGCTCAGTGAACAAGGACCTGTCATTTTGTCATGCTGTCCAATCTGAAAGATGGGGTGACCGACCTCATCAGGTAGGGCTATTGGCCAACATCACATGCTACGCTTTGGAAGAAGCCCCCAGAATGGTGCATGGTAAATGGAAGGCCCCGAAACTATGATACTGTCCTTCCAGCTGCACTGAATGAAGCCAATCTAGGCCGGAAGTTCACCCTTGGGGTGCTCAGACCCCTCACACCCTCAACAGACCCTGGGCAGGTGGAAGCACCAGACTGAGCATCTTTAGATAAATGACAGCAGAGGAAGTACCGTGTCGGTTGCGCTCACAGTGTGATCCCAGAGAAGTCTCTCAGCCTTTGTGGGTCCTGGTTGCTTGGGGGAGACGGTGTTCCTTGGTGGTAGATCACACACTCTAGAAGCAGACTGCCTGATTTTGTGTTCTGTCTCTTCCTTCTACCAGCTGACCTTGCACAGGATATTAACCCCTCTGGGCCTCTGTTTCCTCATCTCATCTGTAAAATGGGGATATTAAAATACCTAGAAAGGTTGTGGGAAATGTTCAGTAAAGCTCTCAGTAAGTATTACCCATCACTAGCTGTAAAATAAGGACAATGATTTTCCTGAATCCAGAGCGTCTCCGTTGTAAAATTAAACGACATAAACGACAGCACTGCTACAAGTGTCAAGACCACCAAGGAAATCGAGCTCTGAAGTGTTAACCTTTTACCTCCACAACCCCATATCACAAACAGTCACATAACCAGGGTTGGGTACACATGCACTCACAGAAAACCTCAGAGTGATGGCAACACAGGGTCTCTATTGCTGTCCTTTCCTGAGCAAGAAACAAGGCCCAGGGTCTGTCTGCCCAGATGTGAGTAGAGATGATATGGGAGGAACTGTTCTCTTGTCTTGTCTGAGCTTGTTCCAGGTACCGTGGAGATGTGTACTTCCTTTCTGACCCCTGTCTTGACTTCAGGTCAGGGGGCTCCACTGAAGGCAGGACCTGAAGTTTACTGGACTGGAGAGAGCTGGGTCTGGCCGGAGGTTGTTCCTTCAGCTGAGGGGCTCAGGCTGTGGCCTGCCATGGGTGGAACCGGCCTCAGGAGAGGTTCACCGTGTGGGTCCCAGATGGGCGATGACTGTCCATGTACCTTCCCAGTGGTTCAGCCCAACATTTGACAACTCCGCTTCCTACTTCCTGGCAGATGCCAGCACTCACTGTGGCCTGAAGAAGGCACTGGGTAAACATCATCTGAAAGCGTGTGTGCATGCCTGCTCTGCAGAGTCACCACCCAGCCATACCTGAACGCCCGCACTTTCCCCCTCCATCCTCATGTCCCTCAAGTCACTACAAGGCCACCCATATGAAGCCACATATGAAGTCAGACCATACCCGAATGCTGCATGCAAGGTGGCAGTAAGAATATGCTTTTCCTTTCAAGACTCTGGGTTTCCCTCGGATCAAGCAGAGGGACCTATATGATTGGTAGCAAGGACCAATCTTCCTCATTGATGAAGCAGGTGTTGCTAAGACTGGAGATGGGGGTGGGGTGGGAGGGTGGATGGGATATTACAGCCAAGGAGCAGGATTTCCAGAGTCACCTGGGGAGGAGGGAATGGTGTTGAGCCCGACATCCTTGACCTTGAACCCACTCTTTCTCTCCTTCATCCTTTTAGGAAGGACTTTGTCAATTTCAGATACCCGGTTTTGACTGGCCTGGAATCTGGGGCATTCGCTTCCTTTCTCCGGTCTCAGTCTCCCTGGGTGTCATGAGGACACTGGACCGGAGGCACGTACTGGTACTGGCACCCCGGGATTCAGGAGCCGATCAGC
>PVIY010040951.1:0-21988 GCA_004026745.1 Myrmecophaga tridactyla | reverse complement strand
CCAAACAGAGTGGAGAGGTTATCCTGGAGGTTATTCTTATGCATTAAGTAGATATCACCTTGTTATCCAAGATGTAATGGAGAGGCTGGAGGGAACTGCCTGAAAATGTAGAGCTGTGTTCCAGTAGCCATGTTTCTTGATGATGATTGTATAATGATATAGCTTTCACAATGTGACTGTGTGATTGTGAAAACCTTGTATCTGATGCTCCTTTTATCTACCTTGTCAACAGATGAGTAGAACATATGGAATAAAAATAAATAGTAGGAGGAACAAATGTTGAAAATAAATTTACTTTGAAATGCTAGTGATCAATGAAAGGGAGGGGTAAGTGGTATGGTATGTATAATATTTTTTTCTGTTTGTTATATTTTTCTGTTGTCTTTTTATTTCTTTTTCTGAATTGATGCTAATGTTCTGGGAAATGATCATGATGATGAATATGCAACTATGTGATGATATTGTGAATTGCTGAGTGTATGTGTTGGGAATGTTTGTGTTTCTTGTAATTTTTTTTAATTAGTAAAAAATTAAAAATAAATAAATAAATAAATAATAAAACAAACAAACAAAAACAAAACAAAAGATGAGATGGAATCACTTAGGCTGCCAGTACAGTGAGCCTTGAGCTATAGCAGAGCTCTGAACCAGTAGCAGCAGCAGCAGCACTTGGTGACTTGTTAGAAATGGAAATTCATGGGCGCCACCCCAGACTCACTGAATTGGACCCTGGGGTGAAGCCCAGTCATCTATGTCTAAATGAGTCCGTATCAGAATAAGTAAAGCTTACTCATCAGTAAACGGTACCAGTATCAGTAACTGGCTGAGGAGCCCAACCAGTTCTGAGAAAGGCTAGGGAAGGAGGCAGCATTTTAGGTTATCCTCATATATATCTGAATGAAAAAGAAACTGAGGCATGTAGCAATGAAGTGAGGTAGTCATTTGGCTTGTGGGTGATGGGTACTTTCCTCACTTTTTTCTGCATGCAGATTTTTAAAAATAAATGGCAGGGCGGGCCACGGTGGCTCAGCGGCAGAGTTCTTGCTTGCCATGCCAGAGACCCGGGCTTGATTCCCGGTGCCTGCCCATGTAAAAATAATAATAATAAATGGCAAAAGTCGTTTTAAAAAACAAACAAACACAAAAAAACTATGTTGTCAAAAAAAGAGAGAAAGCAGTGAGAAGACTGGCACCGTTTTACATTTTTGCAGATCTTTTGAATGTCTGGCTTAATAGAAGACAGCTGGATGCTCATCTCTGTTCTGCAGGCAATCCCTTGCAACAGCACATACGATGTAGCCTCTGGAAAACACTCCACAGTCACAAGACGGTGAGGGTAAATCAGACGAACAATTTTTTAGAGTTATTCTGAAAATCATTCTGATCTTGTGTGTTCAAGCCCAGAGTAAGCTTACACAGAGCCCAGGAGGGGGCAGCTGCCACATCCAAAAACATGTCAGGCACAGAAATGAACAGGAAGGGGCTTATTGGGACTTATGAACAGGAGTTTTCTGATGATGGCCAGCCAGCCATTTAGTGCTCTGCAGAGGGAACAAAAATGCACCAGGCAATATATAAACTTCAGAACAAACATTCCATATAGTACGAGGACATCATCAGGTCTCTAGTATAATCATTAAAGGCCCCTAAGACTTATGTTTTACTAAAGTTAGTGTTTAAGGCTAAGATGCAGTCGATGCTGTTTTTACATCCTTCCCCCTCCGAGGAGATTGTTTACTTTCTTGATCTTTGTCCTTGGCTAAAGCAGGTCTTTTAGAAGGAGGCCCGGGCATTGGGCTGCTACCCTGATATACTCCTGAAAGATTCTGGGGACCCTATTTGCTGAAATAGAGGCAGAGGCAGAAGTGAGAGATGGTGGTAAGGATGGCCAGATGGGCTAGCTCAAAAGATGGAGCAATAGGTGGGGCAGCAGCAGGAGTAGGGATGGAGATTTGGGAGGGGGGGAAACATACCTGCTTGTTCATCTATGAAATGGCAAGGGTGGATACACAGGTGGTTCAGTGGTGGAATGCTCGCCTTCCATGCGGGAGACCCGGGTTCGATTCCCAGACCATGTACCGCCCCCCCCCACACACACACACAAAAGGCAAGGGTAGCACCAGAGGTACAACTCTCACTTAGGGAAAAAAGCACTGCAATTCTACAAATTGGTTATCTAGATGCTAGCAGGGCAGATAGGCAAAATGGCCCCTTGGAGCAGCTGAGACACATGGAGCTAAAGTCACTTGCCAAAGGACACGCAGGTGCCAGTGGGGATCAGATTTGAGCCCTGATGTTTCTGACGCCACTAAAGCCACCAGGCCTGCAGGCCCCAGCCCTGTTGGCCCTGGGGTCTCTGTGCTTGGCACCCCGTTTGCTTGTGCTATTGTTAACCAAACACTTTTCCTTACATTAACTCACTGTTAAAACTTTTTTAAAAAGGGAAATTTAAGGTTCTGCCTCAGTCATGATGGTGGGGTGGGAAGATTCAGTCCCCCCCCCCACACACACACACAGAAACTATGCACAACCAGCCAGAACTGGCAAAAACATCTTTCTCAAAGGCCCTCGAAAACAGTTAAAGGATTTCAGTAACCTGGTGTTCTAGTTTGCCAGCTGCCAGAATGCAATATACCAGAAATGGAACGGCTTTTAAAAGGGGAATTTAATAAGTTGCAAGTTTACAGCTCTAAAGCTGTGAAAATATCCAAATGAAAGCAAGTCTATAAAAATGTCCAAATTAAAGCACCAACAAGAGGTGCCTTAGTTAACCCTGAACTTCATCAGCAAGAAAGGCTGATGAAGTGCAGAGTTTCCCTCTCAACAGGTAAGGCACATGGTGAACATGGTGACATCTGCTAGCTTTCTCTCCAGGCTTCTTATTTCATGAAGCTCCCCCAGGGGCATTTTCCTTTCTTCATCTCCAAAGGTTTCTGGCTGCGGTAGACTCTCATGGCTCTCGTGGCTCTGAAGCTTTTGCCAAAATGTTTCCTTTTTTAAAGGATTCCGAGGTAGTTTACAAGTTTAACCTCAGTATTATTTTACAACATTATGAATTTGTGTGTATCACCTCAGTATTATTGTCGTATGACTTTATGAATTCATGTGTATCACTTTATGTATTTATGCATATTACTCTGTGTATTTGTGTGCATCACTCTATAAATTTATGCATTCATAAAGGTATATAAATGTAAGCTTGCTCGAAGGAAGAAAAGCAGAATGTCTGCAGTGCTGTAAATCATGTTCAGGCTTATTCAAGCATGTCTGAGTTTATCGGTGTGCAAACAGGGAGGCTGCCAGATCTGTTTCTTGTCATGTCCAGTAGCTGCCCTTTTCTCGAACAAAAGAGTTCGGCTAAGGGCCAGATAGTAACTCCCACCCTGCAAGTTCTGTCTCTGTACTTTCCCAGTGTTTACCACATGTTCCCTTAGTAACTCCCGCCTTGCTCACTAGCCTATATGATCTAGAAACAAAGAATATCCAGGGCTCAGACTTTGGACAGAAGTCCTCTGGCCTGCCAACAATAAAAGTTTTGTCCACTTCTCAGAGGCTCAGGTGCTTTCTTGGGTGATCCGAGTTTTCCCTACTTCAATTCCAGTAAATAATCAAGCCCCCACCTGGAATGGGTGGAGTCACATCTCCCTCTAATCAAAGGTTAATAGGCACAATTGGGCACGTCACATCTCCATGGAGATAATCTAATCAAGTTTCCAAACTACAGTATTGAAGAGGGATTAAAAGAAACAGCTGCCTCCAGAAGATGAATCAGGATTAAAACATGGCTTTTCTGGGGTACATAATCCTTTCAGCACACCTGGCTGGTGCCAAATCAAGAAAAAGGTAGGCTTTCATGGCGTCCTGGCTGGCCACTTCCCTGCTAGGCTCACCCCTCACCCACCCCCACCCCCCTGCACATGCCAGAAGCATGCATGACTGGCTCCGACTGTCTCGTGGTGGCCTGAGGGTCTTGCTGTCCCAGAACTCGCCCTGCCTGTGGGAAGCAGCTCACTGAGCTTTCCTACAAAAAAGGCCTGGGGTAAGGGATTGCTGGCTATAGAACACCCCATGCAGTGGCTGGAACTGTGAGAAAACTGTTTCCCAGGGAAGAGGGGGACAATCCCATGAAAACAGAGGGGATACATAGGACCACGTGTGCATGCCACAGAGGATGCAGAAAAGACAGAAGACCTGGAGCTATTCTCTTAATGCTTTGTACGGATAAGGGAGAGCACTTCAACAAGTCAATCTGCAAAGACAGGGAAAGGTGTTTTCTTTTTTTTTCCTCCCCTTCTCCTCCTCCTCCTCTTCCTTCTCCTTCTCCTTCTTTTTTTTGTTAGCTCCTGGCATTCATGGAAAGTCTTGTCATAACACTAGCTGGATATAAACTTAAGGAAGACACCTCAAAGACTAAATTCCAGTGACAGCACAGTAAAATATCAAAATGCCCAGGTTTCAACAACAACAAAAACAGAAAGCAATGCCCCAGGCAAAGGAGGAGATTAAAGCATTAGAAATCATCAATAAGGAGGACCAGACCCAAGACATTCCAAAGACTTTCTAAAAAAATGATCCTTTAATTGAACATCATAAGTACATGGAACCTTGAGTAGGGCATGAGATTTTGTAGGTTTATTCAGAGGAATGCCTCGATAAATTCCAGAGTGGTTTGAACAGTGAATAAAAATGTATTTGCCAAGTTCCCTTGAGGGAATGGTGAGAAAGGGGGAAAATTCGACTTCCCCATTTGGAGAATCCCTGATATTCTCGCAAGCAGTGGGGACAACCAAATCAATACACCGAGCCCTCAATCTTTTGGGGTTTGTTCATATGAAACTTATCCCTGCAAAGGATAGGCTAAGCCTACTTAAAATTTGGCCTAAAAGTCACCCCCAAAGAACCTCTTTTGTTGCTCAGATATGGCCTCTCTCTCTCAGCCAATGCAACAAGCAAACTCACCGCCCTCTCCGCCCCACCCCCATGTGGGGCATGACTCCCAGGGGTGTAAACTTCCCTGGCAACGTGGGGCAGAAATCCTAGAATGAGCTGGGACTCAGCACCAAGAGACTGGGAAAAACTTCTCAACTGAAAGGGGAAAGAGAGAAATGAGACAAAATAAAGTGTCAATGGCTGAGAGAGTCCAGAGTCGAGAGGTTATCCTGGAGGTTATTCTTACACATTATATAGATTTCCCCTTTTTAGTTTAAGGTGTATTAGAGAGGCTGGAGGGAAGTGCCTGAAACTGTAGACTGTGTTCCAATAGCCATGTTTCTTGAAGATGATTGTATAATGATATAGCTTTCACAATGTGACTGTGTGATTGTGAAAACCTTGTGTCTGATGCTCCTTTTATCTACGGTATGGACAGTTGAGTAAAAAATATGGATTAAAAACAAATAAATAATAGGGGGAACAAATGTTAAAGTTAATTGAGTAGATTGAAATACAAGTGAACAATGAAAGGGAGTGATAAGGGGTATAGAAAAAAAATAGGGGGAACGAAAGTTAAAATCTATTGAATAGATGGAAATACTAGTGGTCAATGAGAGGGAGGGGTAAGGGGTATGGTATGTATGAGTTTTTTTCTTTTTTCTTTTTTTTTCTGGAGTGATGCAAATGTTCAAAAAAATGATCATGGCGATGAATACACAACTATGTGATGATATTGTGAGCCCTTGATTATATACCATGTAGGGAATGTTTGTATGTTTTTATGCTGTTTTATTAATGAAAAAGTATTTTTAATAAGTCAGTCTCTCTACTACTTCTAGGCTTGAAGGCCTCAGATCACTTGGAGATGACCATCTAACATGAAAAGATAATCACTGTGAAGGGTTCAGCACAATGTCTTAGGAGAAGACATTGCCCGTGGGTTATCATTATTATTGTGGTTACTATTGAATGGCTGCTCTGAGTTATGCAAAGGTGAGGTGAGCGGGGGTCACTCTGGGAGGACGGTGCAACAAGAACCTTTTGGAATTCCTGTTCCAAAGGGTGCCTGAGATCCCAGCTCACAAAACAGAGAGGAAGTGGGTTGATTTATGCAGGAGGCCCTGAGCTCCTGGGGCTGTGGTGGGACAAAAATGTCAGTACCCCAGCCCTCAGCCGGGAAGACCTAGAGACAGATCAAGACCTAGGGTGACCCTTTGGACAAATTTTCCTCCAAGAAAGGAGTCTGGGTTCAGGAGCTGGGTGCCCAATATCTTCATTCATTCATTCAACAAATATTAGGACAAGCCCACTAAGGAACAGGCAAGGCCACTTTTTGACTCTCATTCCCCTTAGTCCCTCAAACTTGGGGGGCCTCACCCCACATCTTATCGCAGCTGATAAACACACCTAGGTCCCATAGTAAATAATATTTACTATACAAATTTTTGAAAGGAATTTTAAAATTTTGCTTTTGAATTTATCTGGCTTTGTGTAACATTTAAATTATGATTTGCTGTGATTTTTTTTCTTTGTGAGCAATCACTGGGCATGCTCCAGATGGTCTTGGGTTGAGAAATTCTAATTTATAAATCCTTCTCAGTTGTATCAAAATGCTCACGAATACTACATTTAACAATAAAGTAAATACAGTGTTACGCTCCTTATGTTTTTAATGAAATATATGGCAATTTCTATCTTGCATTTAGAAAAAGAATTTGGCCGCAATGACATGTTCCTTTTCCATTTTCATAGCCTGGAAAGCTCAGAGGCCTATGGTACCAGATGGGAAAAAAATGGCTCCCTGGGGGCTAGGCAGGTTTCCTACATTGGGCACGGAAACAGAGTGGAATAAGACAGTTCAGGCCCCTGCTCTTTGAATCTAACCATCCTGTGGGGAATAAGCAAAATAAGGCCAGGCATAATACGTGCTGAACTATATAAAGGGTTCTGAGATAGAGGGGGGGCTGGGGCAAGGCGGGGGTACTTTAGATGAGGCGGTCCTTACTCTAAGGAGGTGACATTTAGACTGAGACTGTTTTGAGTTGAATTATGTTCCCCCAAAAAGATATGTTGAAGTCCTAACCCCCATCCCTCAGAATGTGACTTTACTTGGAAATAGGGTCACTGTGAGATGAGGTCATACTGGATTAGGTGGGCCCTGAACCCAATATGGCCAGTGTCCTTATAAGAAGAGGAGAGACACAGAGAGACGGCCATGTGACGGAGGCAAAGATTGAAGGGATGCATCTCCAAGACAAGGAATGCCAAGGGTTGTCAGAACCACCAAAAACTAGAAGAGGCAAAGAAAGATTCTTTCCTAGAGCTTTCAGAGAAAACCTGGCCCTGCTGACACCTTGGTTTCCCATTTTTAGTCTTCCGAACTGTGAGAGAAAAAATATCTGTTGACATAAGCCATGCAATTGTGGTCAGTTTTCACTGCAGCCTCACGTCGCTAACACAGATTGGGAGGCTGAGACAGAAGCTGACCTGTACAGGGCAGGAGAAAGCTTCCAGTCAGAAAGAACAGCCTGTGCAAAGGCCCTGAGACAGGAAAGCGCTTAGCTTGTGGATGGGAAAGGGGTCACTGTGGCAGGGGCATGGTGAAAGACAGCAAGAGACATGAGATGAGCTCAGACAGTAAGGCAGAGGCCAGCTCACTCTCGGCCTTAAAGGCATGGTATAGAGTTTAGATTTTATTCTAAGTGCAGGGTTGAGACTTGATCTGTTATGGGTTGGGTTCCCCGGGAAGTAGCCTCCGCAATGGAGATTAGTGGTCAGGAGGTCGTTAGGGAGGGCTCTTGGAATCCACAGCTGGGGAATAGAAGGGAAGGAAGCAAGACTGGGCAGGAGGAAAACCTGAGCTGGGATGAAGTCTGAGTGGACACCTCTACTGACTCTGCAGAGAGTTCTGAAGCTGGAATGACCTTTATGCTTTGTCCTTAGATGCAGTAAAGACATCTGGGGAAGGAGGCGTGACTCTTCCACCAAGGCAACCCCCCCTGGGGCTGAGTTGGTGCTTCCGGCAGCTGGAGACCAAACCCATCCCAGAAAGGGGGCATCCGGCCTCCATATATCCCAATTTATGTTTAAGGTGGTTCCTCCGGCTGTTGCGTGGAGAGTGGATGATTGGAGGCGAGAGTAGATCCACCCAGGCAAGCAATGATAGTGACTTGTGCATGAGTGCGGATCATGGGAATGGAGAGAAGTGAATGTATTTTTTGGGAGGTGGAATTGAAAGCAATTGAATATGGGTTAAATATGTGGAAGGGAAGAATCAAGGAAGGACACTTCTAGGTCTCTGGACTGAACAACAAATCATGAAGCCCTATGCTGAGATGGAGGATTCCTGAAGTAAAGGTGGGATGAAAGCTGTATTCAGTTTTAGCTGGGTTTGCCATCCAAGAGTTGATGTCACTGCGCCAATCTGAATCTGTTGTGTACCCCAGAAAAGCCAAATACTTTAATCCTCATTCAATATTGCTGGGTGGGACAAGTTCTGATTGTTATCATGGCAATGTGACACACCTAATTGTGGGTGGTAACTTTTGATTAGGTGGTTTCCATGGTGATGCGTCTCTACCCATTCAAGGCAGGCTTGCTTACTGGAGTCTTTTAAGAGGGGACCATTTTGGAAAAAGGTTTAGAGCCATGAGAACTGACAGAGCCAAAGGAACAGACAGCACTGGGGAAGCTGTTGAAGATTCCTGGAGAGAAAGCTAGCAGACGTCACCATGTGCCTTTCCAGCTGAGAGAGAAGCCCCAAATATCATTGGCCTTCTTGAACCAAAGTTTCTTTCCCTGGATGCCTTAATTTGGACATTTCTATAGCCTTGCCTTAATTTGGACATTTTCATGGCCTTAGAACTTTAAACTTGAAACTTAATAAGTCCCTCTTTTTGAAAGTCATGCCATTTCAGTTATATATCGCATTCCGGTGCTTACAAATTAGGAGTCACCTAGGTGATGTGATGCTCAGAGACAAGATCTCTTTTGGTTTTAATGTTTTACTGCGGGTAGAGGGTGTAGAGGAGGCTGTGTGATCCTCCAGTGATGCTAGACGCTGCTCTGGATCTGCCGCCCTGACCCAGAGGTTGTGTGCTTTGGAGAGCAGTGGACAGACAGACGCTTCTGCTTGGGCTGGTCACACCCTAGATTGTGCAAGACTGATCAACAACAGCGCCACCGTGTGGCAGCGAGGAGTCATAACAGCCATGGATGCCAGACTCCCATTCCCCCAGGAGTGGGGAAAGAGTGAGCCAGCAAAGCGCCCTCAGAAATCAGCCCCCATTGCTCTTCTGGATGATGTAAATCTTTGGGGATGCTGGACAACTTAGAAGCGAGCAGGAGAGGAGGAGTCTCGAAAAGAAGGAGAGCTAGGCAGTGGAGTTTGAGGAATGACTCAAGAAAAATAAAAGGGTGTTATTACATGGGGTGTCAGCGCTGTATCTGCAGGAGCTCATGCTATCAACACACCCCCCACAGGGAAACAGGGGTTCAGAGAGGTGAGAAAACGTGTCCCGAGTCACATAGTGGATGGTGGCTGAGTTACGATCAGAGCCCAGGTTGATCTACCAGAAGATTTCAACCGATCAGATTCAACACATCCTTTTTTTTTTTAATGCAATTTTATGGATATATATTATATATGCATGCACCATATAATGATCCAAAATGTATAATCAATGGTTCACAGTATCATCATACAGCTTTACGTTCATCATCACAATCGATTTTTGAACATTTTCATTACTCCAAAAAAAAAAATTAAATTAAAAATCCAAGTAAAAAAAGAACACCCAAAACATCTCACCCCTCCCATTTCCCCCTATTACGCATTTTTTTTTGTCTTTATTTTCTTACTCATCTGTCCATACACCGGACAGAGGGAATGTCAGTCACAAGGTTTTCACAATCACACGGTCACACATTAAAAGGTCTACAGTTATACAATCATCTTCAAGAATCAAGGCTATTGGATTATAGTTCAATAGTATCGGGTATTTCCCTCTAGCTACCCCAACACACCAAAAAACTGAAAAGGAATATCTATATAAATCATAAGAATAACCTCCAGGATAACCGCTCAACTCTGTTTGAAATCTCTCAGCCACTGAAACTTTATTTTGTCTCATTTCTCTTCCCTCTTTGGTCAAGAAGGAATCTCATGATACCAGGGCCAGTTTTATCCCCGGAAGTCCTGTTCCATGTTGCCAGGGAGATTTATACTCCTGGGAGTCATGCCCTATGTAGGGCATGAGTTGGCCGAGTTGGCTTAGACAGACAGGCCACATATGAGCAACAAAAGAGGTTCTTTGGGGTGACTCTTGGCATAATCATAGTAGTCTTAGCTTCTTTGCAGAAATAAGATAGAGGGCCTGGTCCATCAACTTGGCAGTCCTCCAAAGCCTGCAAGAATATCATGTCTTTCCCAGGTGGAGAAGTTTAATATTTCTACATTTTTGTCCCAGTCCTTCAAGGTGACTTTGCAAATATTTATCTCCTGCCCAAATTACTCTAGGATGTATCGGGGCATCACACTAGCCTGTACGGACCAACAAGATCTTACTTCCTATTCAAGTTTCCCTGTAATTATGGTGTTTGAATAAGGTGACCATAAAAGTTAAATTAGATATTGTGCTACCAAAAATATAAATTTTGCCCCAAATAACATCTTTTCCTTTGCTCCCACACAGAAGTTGAACTTTTAATATACAGTCAATATCATCCTTTACCCTTTAGTCTGATTTACATTTGTCCTTTAAGTCTGATTTACCTAAGTCCTTTAAGAGGGAACTATTTTGGAGAAAGCTTCAGGGCCCACATAGCCAGAGGTCCTTGAAGAAGCCTGTAGAGAAAGCTGCTAGCAGACACTCATGTGTCTTCCCAGCTAACAGATAGTATTTTAATTCAGGCCAGCAGTCCTTTCTCCGCTCAGCAACCCCAGGACATAAGAGGATAACTCCAAGGAGGGAGCTCAGAGCCACCGGTCTGTGGTCTGAAGACCTGCCTGGAGCAAAGCAGCTGGCTGCACAGGCCCCTTTAGACCTCATATCTTGACACTCCATATCCCTCTGGTTATCACCACGTGTCTCTGCTCTCCTCTATGGCAAAACTTCTTGAAATCGTTCCCAACTATGGGCACATTTCGCACCCTTGTTCCTCGGCCCACCGCTCTTAATGAGGTCCCCCAATGGCCTGTATGTTACCCGATTCTGTCCTCATCTTACTTGCTCTGACTTGACAGCATTCAACACAGCTTTTCACTTCTTCATTCAGAAAATACACTCTGGTTTTCCACTTTCTCTGTTAGCCTTCTTTCTCCCTCAATATCCGTTCCTTCCTAGGCTCCTCTGCCACCTCCTCCTTTTCAGCTCACCTCCTGAATGTCAGCATGCCCGTGGGCCTCGGTTTCCTCACTTGTAAATGTGTAATTTCTCTCCTGCACGATTATAGTGAGACTTACACGAGGTAATATATGTGTGACTTAAAAAATATTCCTCCTTCCCAGTCCATTGATTATGATCAGGCTCTCTTGTCACTCTGGCAAGAAAATGATCCACCCTTTGCCCCCAGGTGGATCCAGTGTCCAGGGAACGACAGATTTAGGGTGGATGACAGTTTCCCACAAAGGCCAAATGCAATGATAATATGGATGTCTGGAAACTAGGATCTAAGAAAAGTCTTACTACCTCTGCTGGGGCCTTAGAAATCCCCCTTTTTAATTTGTTCAGCTTCTTAGCTTTTGAGAATTGAAGTGTGTATGTGTGTGTGTGTGTGTGTGTGTGTGTATGTGAGTGTCCACGGACACAGCTAGGCAGTTGGGGTCCTGGGGCAAGGAGGGCAGGCATTATCTGAGATTCTTCTAACAGGAAGGTCACAGCCTTAATCCTTTTAGGAAGTGAAGCTACACATTAATCAGCATGTGGCTGACATCACACCCACTCCAAGGAGTGCAGAGGGAGTCATTCATTCATTCATTCATTCATTCAACAAGCATTTATCAAGCAGTACTCGGTGTGTAAGCACTCTGCTAGGCACTGAGAAGACAGTAGGGAGCGAGACCACGAGATCTGGATTATCAGGCAGTTGCTGGCTAGTGTGAGAGGAAGTCCAGGGTACAGCGACCATGACATTGAGACCAGCCAGAGGCAGGGGAGGGTGGCTCAGGAACAGTTTAGATCTCTAAACTGACAGCCAAAAGGTGTTTGGAGTTTATCAGGCAGAGGGATGAGCAAGCCTGGAGGTTCAGAGATATGCCAGAGCTTGAGGAATCACAAAGCAGAGTTAGGCTGGAGTGTCAAGTGCAAGGGATTGAAATAAGGACCAAAGAGAGCCCAGATCTTATGGTGACTCATAAACTACGCTAAGGACCTGGGACTGTGTCTTGTAAGAGAAACACAAGGAGGCCTAAAGGGCTTTAAACAGGGGAGGACCCAGCAGGGAAAGAATCCCTCGGGTTCTCCCCTCCCAAATCACACAGAGCAGGCAGCGTGGCGCACTGAGCTGGCTCCAGCACTAATTTCTACGTGGCAGAAAGTCGCTTCATGTCTCTAAACCTCTGCTGCTATAAAAAGCCAGGTTTGGACTAGATGATCTTAGCCATCATTCTGGAGCTGTTACTAACCCTTTCTCCTCCTCTGTGACTGACTCTCCCAGCTCCCCCAGGCTCCTTCTTCCTTGGGTAGCTCGCAACACATTGCAGGAAAATTTCCGTTTCTCTTTCGTCTCTCTACCGGACTGTGAGCCTCAAGATGGCAGGATCGTGTCTAAAGAATTCGTGTTCCCGCTGGGCAGGCCCCGGGACACAGCGTGCATACTGCTTTAGTGGTTACCAAACGCCTCCAACATGGCATTTGGCGAGACAACGCCAGTAGAAGGGACATGATCTGCCATTTCACTGTTGAGAAGAGGAGCCTCGAGGAGGCCGTCAAGCCGTGAACCCAGGCTCCGAAGCCAACATTCGCGGTTCAAGCCCAGCTCTACAACAGTGATCCCCAGCTGTTTGGCAAGTCAATCTCTCCTAAGCTCTGTTTCCTCAATTATAAAATGGGGATCACACTACTTCATGGGCCTGCTATGACGCCTACAGCGAGATGGCCTCTAACGCCCAACAGTATAAGCACGCAATAAATATAATTATTTTAATTCTGAGGGCTGCGTCCTTTCTCCGCTCAGCAACCCCAAGATATAAGAGGATTATTCCAAGGAGAGGTGGGCTCAGAGCTACCGGTCCGCAGACGCGTCTGGAGCAAAGCAGCCGAATGCGCATGCCCCCCTGTGCGGCGGCCTGACCCTGCGGGGGTGGGGGCGGAAGTCCACCCGCGCGTGCGTCCCACGTGCCGCGGGTAAATAAGCGAGCGCGCAGGCGCCCCAGGTCGGCGTCCATTGGCCGGCGCCCCGCCCCCGTCCCCACCCAGGAGCTCGGGTGAGCGGCGCTGGCCGCTTGGGCTGCGGGCTCCTCCACCGGGTCGGTTGGTCTGGGCGTCTGTCGGTCCGAGCGTCTGGGCCTCCCGCTTCGCCCTCGCCATGGCGCCCTGGCTGCAGCTGCTGTCGCTGCTGGGGCTGCTCCCGGGCGCTGCCCTCGCTCCCTCCCAGCCCCGGGCAGCCGGCGCTCAGGCCTGGGAGCCGCCGGCCCCGGAGCTGCTGGGGCCCGCCCGCTTCGCCCTGGAGATGTACAACCGCGGCCGGGCTGCCGGGAGGCGGGCAGTGCTGGGGGCCGTGCGCGGGCGCGTTCGCCGGGTGAGGACGGCGCGGGGTGGGGGCCTCCCGGGTCCGGGCTGCTTGGGGGTGGCCTTGTCCGAGGGGAGGGGACTCTGGCCTAGACTTGGGGGTGGAGGGATTCTGAAGACATGGAAGGGAAAGGGGGCCCGGGATGGGGCTGTGAACCCAGCGAAGGAAGGGCTGAGAAGGGAATGGCTGTGCCGGCCTCACCTGTCCCTCCATCCAGGAGGGCCGAGGGTCAGTGTACTCCCTGGAGGCGATCTTGGAAGAGGCACCCTGCAAAGACCCCACGGTGTGCCAGCTCCCTTTGTCCAAGAAAACCTTGGTGAGTGATGGGACGCCTGTGCCCCCTGTACCCGGCTGAGTCAGCAGCTTTTGGGATTGTGGGGTACGTCAAGCGGAAGGAATCTGACCCAGCCGCTACCTCTCCCAACAGATCTGGAATTGTGGGTTGCCAGGTCCCCCTGGGGGCAGGAGCCCAAGATGCCCTGAAAGGAAGGGTATCTGGGCTCTGGCCTGCCCCACTCTCCAATGTGGGAGTGATTACCTTGGGGCTGGCCTCCATCTGAGGAGCCTCCAGATCCATCTTGTCCCCAGACCTTGCTCCCAACCCAGCCCGGAGACGGACTTCCTTCTCTCCTTGCAGCTCTGCAGCTTCGAAATCCTGGATGAGCTAGGAAAACACATGCTGCTGAGGCGGGACTGTGGCCTAGTAGATACCAAGGTTACAGGTGCTGGGATCGCCCAAGGATGCTGGGATAGCCCAGATCAGGCCTCACTCAGAGTCCAGCCTTCATCTCTTCTCTGTTCTAATCCTATGCAGGCAGTAATGAAACTTTGAATTCAGTCCTTCCATTGTTGAACAAGGATCCCCTGCCCCAGGTGAGGAGCCCATGTCTGTCTGAGGCTCTGGGTGCTGCCTCATTTCCCTTCGCCTCCCCTTAGCGTGGAGTGCGACTCCCTGGGCAGGCCGAGAGGGACTCCTTTGAAAGACCCTTGTGTCTTTCCAGGACTTTTCTGTCAAGATGGCTTCGATCTTCAAGGACTTTATGATCACCTATAATCGGACATATGAGACGAAGGAGGGTGAGGAGTCCAGCCTTGGGCGTAGCTTGTCCAGTCAGATTAGGGTCTTTCCCCTGAGTTGGCATCTTGGTTTTGAGAGAAGGGAAGAATATGAGAGGCAGTGTATCTTTCTAGGGACCCCTAAATCCCCAAGTCCTCAGACAGCCTTCCAGGACCAGGTGTCCACCCTTAGTACCTGGTCCTTCCTTCCATCTGACCTTCTTGGTCAGAAACCACTGTGGGCAGAGTGGGATGGGGCAGAGGCCAAATTCTCTCTGCGGGAGAGCCCCTCCCGCTCCCGGGACCTACAGCCTTTCCCCCCAGCCTCCTGTCTGGTGATGCCCTTTGCAGCCCATTTCAGTTACTGCATTCATGCCTGAGTCGCCGCCCCAGTTTGGCCCCAAAAGTTGACCACATCTTCCACTCCATCACTTGCAGCTCTGGTCCCCCACAGCACCTCAGGGGTCTGTCCTTCTTGAAAAGAGCTTCAGGCCTGCTCCAAAGCCCACACTCCCCAGGGAACCCCCTGCCTGTTAACCCCAATCGTGCCTCCTTTTATGATCTACCTGGTACCCCTGTCCATCCTCTCATGCTCCTTGGTCCTCAGAAAGAGAGTGGCGCATGTCCGTCTTTGCCCATAACTTGATGCGAGCACAGAAGATCCAGGCCCTGGACCGTGGCACAGCTCAGTATGGGGTCACCAAGTTCAGTGACCTCACAGGTAGGGGTGGCGGCCACAGCCCTCCTGGAGCCTGCTCCCAAGTCCCCTGGTCAGGACTGGCTTAGAATATTCTTTCCCTCACCCCCTCTGCCCGCAGAGGAGGAGTTCCGCACCATCTACCTGAATCCCCTCCTAAAAGAGGGTCCTGGCAGGAGGATGCGCCAAGCCCAGTCTCTCAATGACCCTGCCCCATCTGACTGGGACTGGAGGAAAAAGGGGGCTGTCACCAGAGTCAAAAACCAGGTTGGACCCCCACTAAGAGGTGAGGGAGGGTGGGCCTTGAGTATTCTACTGGGGTTGGGGGAGGGACACGACCCTGATTGCCCGTCTCTTGCAGGGCATGTGTGGTTCCTGCTGGGCCTTCTCAGTCACAGGCAACGTGGAGGGCCAGTGGTTCCTGAACCGGGGGACCCTGCTGTCCCTCTCTGAGCAGGGTGAGCATTCTGTGCTGCTCCCTGTCCCCAGCTCGGCTCCTCCGGAGGGCTCCTCGGGACTGGCCTTCTGTCTCTCTAGAGCTCTTGGACTGTGATGACTTGGACAAGGCCTGCATGGGTGGCTTGCCCTCCAACGCCTACACAGCCATAAAGAATTTGGGTAAGCCCTCATGGGATCAGGAGGGGCAGCAGGAGCCACTTCCCCCTTTGCAGGAAGGCAGCTTGATGGGGGAGGCGCACAGAACTGGGTTCAGGTCTTAATGCAGAGCCTTATTAGCTGAAGACCTTGGGCAAGTACAGCTCTTTCAGACCGTCATTTGCCTCATCTGTGAAATGGTCTTGCCATGCCCACCTCACAGAATTCCCCTGGCTGGCAAGCAAGGAAGTATATGTAAACTTCCCAGTGCATAGCAGGGGCTCGTGGTATTTTCGCTGCTTGGAGGTCTGTATTTTTAGAACATGTCTATACCAGAGAGCCAACGGATCTCACCGTCGAGGAGAGGTTATTAATCCAGACTGGCCATTCAGTTCTGCGGTGGACTGCAGTGGCAGAGGGATGAAGGGGTGGGAGACTGAGGTGGCTGTATAGAGACTGGGCCAGGGATCTGGCCTGGATTGGCAGCAGACTTTCAGAGCAGATACAAACAAGCTCAGGTCAGAAGTCGGTGGGAATGCTGGGCGGATTCCTCCGTTAGGAGTCAGGAGCTGAGAGTTGAGTTCCATGTCTGCCACTGTTCTCGCTGGTTACTTCTCCCTGTGTCTCAGTTGTATCAGCTCCAGAATGAGGCTCTTCCTCAGAGGGGCAGTGAGGAACATGGAACCACATGGATAAGGGGCTTAGCATAGCACCCAGCTTAGAGAAGGCAAGCAGATGGTAAATGGGAGTCCACCTGTTCTCCCCCACCCCCCCGCCCCTCTGCTCCCCAGGAGGCCTGGAGACAGAGGACGACTACAGCTACGAGGGCCATCTGAAGGTCTGTAGCTTCTCATCAGAGAAGGCCAAGGTCTACATCAACGACTCAGTGGAGCTGAGCAAGAACGAGCAGAGTGAGTGGGGGCTGAGGCGAGGCAGGGCCTGGTGGTGCTGGGGCTCCGGTGCCCACTGATGCTGGCCCCTTCTCTTGTCTCAGAGCTGGCAGCCTGGCTGGCCAGGAAGGGCCCTGTCTCCGTTGCCATCAATGCCTTCGGCATGCAGGTGAGGCCGTCGCCCCGCTGCCCCTGCTCCATACCTCGCTGTCGCCCCGACTTCTCCACCTCTAGTTGGCCCTCTATTCCTTACTCTTCCCCCAGTTCTACCGCCATGGGATTGCCCACCCACTCCGGCCCCTCTGCAGCCCTTGGTTCATCGACCATGCTGTGCTGCTCGTGGGCTATGGCAACCGTGAGTCCTGCTGACCATCTGTCTGTCCATCCATTCCAGGCCCCAGGCAAGGGTTGGACCATAGCATCTTGGGGTGGGGGTCGGGGGAAGGCCTGGGAACCCTGTCTTTATTCCTTCCTTGGCCTTGGGGCCAGGTGGGAGTCCTCCATCCCCTCTGTGGATGGAAAGCTGAGGCTGTGGGAGATGGAACTGTTACAGACCAGTAACTTGCTAGAGGAGAGGTAGGTGGGCGCCCCCTGCAGGCCCTAGAACTGTACCAGCTCTCTCCATGAGGGTGGTAGGTGGGCTTGGTCTTGCTTTGTGCTCATTTCCTACTGCGTGGCACATATTATAGTAAGCCCACAGGAAAGATTTAAAGGGTGCAAAGGGCTTGGGCTCTTGCCTAGAGAATTGGGGGCCCTTGACCCCCTGCATTCTGTACCGCCCTCCCCCCTTCAGGCTCTGACATTCCCTTCTGGGCCATCAAGAACAGCTGGGGCACTGACTGGGGGGAAGAGGTGAGTGCTGCCCTGCTGGTCCTCGGCCCGCCAGCCCCTGGTCTCTGCCCTAGGGCCCTCACCACTGCTCCCCTCTCCCCTTTGCCAGGGTTACTACTACTTGCATCGTGGGTCCGGGGCCTGTGGTGTGAACAGCATGGCCAGCTCAGCAGTGGTGGACTGAGGCACCTGCCAGCGCAGGGCCTGGTGCTGACTGACCAGAGTGGCTGCTTCCCCCAGCCCGACCTGCATGTCCAGGCCCTTCCGCAGGAGGCTCAGCTGGCTGAGGGACGGGCCCTGGGTTCCTCGGGCTGAGGGTGAGCAGAAGGCCCTGGGGAACAGGCCCTCCTTCCCTCCACCCACCCCCTCCTGCAGTTCTCCCAGCTGCACCTTTGTTGAATTGTGGTAGCTAGGAAGATCTTGGGGTGACGCATGACGTCTTGGCAGCCAAAGCAGGGGCGAGAACCCTGGGCTCGGGTAAGGAGCAGGCAGGGAGGAAATATTCTGATCTTAAACCCAGCTTTGTCCTCAGCAAGCTCTGCCTTCCTGCCTCGGCTCTCCTCTAACGCTATATACATTTTCTGGTTCTTCTGGATGTGGGGACAGTGTCCCCTTCCATGTCTAGAGAAACCACTGCAACCACCCATTTCTAACAGCAATAAAGAGGTGTCCTGGTCCCCAGTGTGGAGTGAATGCTGAGTCCCTTAGGACAGGGATGGCTGGTGGGGACCCCTGCAGGGTCAGCTGGTTCTACGCAGGAGCCCGAGGACTTAGTTTCTACCTGGGGAACCAAAAGGAGATGAGAAGCAGCCCAAGGATGGTGCTTTATTCAGAAACCCTTGGCTGGCCCACCTCTGTGACCTTTGCTCTGAGAGATGGAGAGGGTCAGCCACATGGGGCACACTCTCTCCGTCTTACATAGAGCACGGTGGGGGTTGAGGTCAAAGGTCACTCTCCCCATAGAGGGCACTGGAGAAGGCCACATAGTCCAGGGCCCCAGCTGGTGCCCCGGGCCCCTTGTAAGGCACCATGCGGCGGATGCAGTACTCGGCCTGCTCAGTCGGGAGCTCCCGCCGCAGCTCCTCAGAGGTGATGTAGTTCTGGGGGGGGGGGAAGGGGGCGATCAGGTCCAGAGGTCCCCTTCCCTGCCCCCGGCCCACCAGACCCTCACTGCCCGAGGCACACCTTGTCTCCGGCCAGGATCCTGAAGGAGGCTACAACTTGCTCAGCCGTGTCAGTCTCGGCTGTCTCTCGGGTCATGAAATCGATGAAGGCCTGGAAGGTCACGACCCCGGCTGCGTTGGGGTCCACCATGGCCATGGTACGTGCGAACTCCACTTCACCCTGCAGGGACAGAGGCCGAGCACCATGGCTGTGGGCGCCAAAGCCAGGAGGACTCCCGATGTCCCCTCCTGGGGGCTGCCCGGCCTGGGCTTGCACCACCCCAGTGACAAGGTGCTCCCTCCTCCAAGGACAAGTCAGCTCTGTTGTCAGGAAGCCCTTTCCACGAGGCTGAAACCTTGCACGTGACAGCATTCCCTACCGCTGGTCCTGGCTTTATTCTGGGGCTACACAGACCTCTCCTCATAGTGCTGTTTCTGTGAGATGAAAATGTAAGCCCAGACTTGGGAGTCATGCAGACCTGGGTTCAGATCCTAGCTGTGGGTTTTTTGAGCAAATTCATTTATCTCGCCCAGTCCCTGGTAGCCCCTGTGCAAAATGGAGTGATTCCGTCCAGCCCCATTGGGTGTGATGAGGATTCAATGAGATGATGTTAGTGAGGTGGGAGGGCCCCAGAGGGGGTGCTGATGGGACTCCTGGGAGGGGGTCTGGGGACACTCACCAGGTCGTAGCCCATGGAGATGAGGCAAGCCCGGAAGTCGTCAGGTTCCATCATGCCATTCCGCTTCTGTTGGTGGGGAGTGGCTGTCAGGCGCCCCCAGGTCCCCACATCCACTCCCCGCCCCAACCCCCCCAGGCCTGGGGCCCTGCTGACCCGGTCAAAGTGGTTGAAGGATGCCCGGAACTCATTGAGCTGCTCCTGGCTCAGGCCCTTGGCATCTCGGGTCAGAACCTGGTTCTCCACCTCGTTGATGGTGCGTGCGATGGAGGTGAGCAGCTGCTCCCAGCCCACACGGATGTGCTGGAGGAGAGCAGGAGGTGCCAGTAAGCGGGTGGCCAGTGCCTGGCTACCCATCCAGCTCTACTCTCAAGCCACTAGGTGACGCTAGGCAGGTCTTGCCCCTTGCTGGTCCTCTAACCCCATCTGGCATCTGGACCCTGAAGGTTCCACTGAGTGACTCCCAGCAGCCCTTCCTGCCATCAACTTGATGATGATTTAAGTGTCTTTCAACCGGCCATGGTGAATTCTGGCCTGACTTTAGATGGCTGGGTGACTCTAGGCAGGTCACTTTTCCTCTCTGGGTCTCAGTGTCTTCCTGGGAAGCTGTGTCGCTGGGACCGCTCTAGGCATCCCTGGCCAGTGCCACGTCCCCTCCCCCCGAGTGGGAGCGCCTCCCACCTCCATGCTGTAGACTGTGTGCTTGTTGTCGAACACCAGGCTCTCCTGCAGCAGCTGGTGGTCGCCCTCCAGCCGGTCCACATTGCTCTTGTAGTTGATGATGTTCTGCTCCTGCTGCCGCAGCCCGGCCATCTGCTCCTCCAGAGAGCCCGCCAGTCCCGCGGCCAGCCGCCCCACTTCCTGCAGGGGTGCCCCGGGGACAGTGGGTGCCTCACAGCCTGGGGCTCAGGGGGCCCTACTTGCCAGCCTTGCCACCAAGCGCCTCCCCTCCTACACCGGTACCCAGCAGGATGAGGGTTCCCAACTCCCATGGCCCAAGCCGGGCCCCCCTGCCCCAGCCTGGCCTGGCAGCTGGAGCCCTTACCTCCACCTTCCCCTGGATCCAGGGCCCGATGGCGTTGGCCTGCGCTGCAAACTGTCGCCGGAGCCTCTCATTCATCTGCTGCCGGGCCAGCTCCTCTTGCAGCGTCTGGTCACGGCTGGGCACCAGCTTTCGGACCTGGGAAGGAGGGGGGGTGGTCATGCCGGGGGCAGCTCTGGGGTTTGGGAGGTGACGTAGAGAGGCGATGGGCTCTGCCTCTGAGCCAAACTGGGTTGTATAACTGGGAAAATCACTCAATCACTCTGGGCTGAAGTTTCCTTCTCTGTGACATTATTTGTCACAGGTGGTTTTATAAAATCAAATTATAAAGATTTAATTCAATTTCACGTCAGTCCTGACAGGAAAACGCTGCTGTTCTGGCCATTTTATAATGAGGCCACAGCAGACAAAGTGACTTATCCAAAGCCACGAAGCCACATTGAGCCGTTGCCAGACCCCAGATCCACCAAGGCCGCAGGGAACTGAGAAAAGGGCAGAAAAAGGCCAGCGGTGGCACTGACCATGTCCCACTTGCTGTTGATGTCCTGCGGGCTCAGGCTGATGTAGGGGTTGGTGGAGCTGGGCCGCAGCCCGTATGTCTGGCAGATCTTCTGGATCTCGCCCTGGATGCCCAGGATGGCGCCTCGCTCTCGGTCAGCCTCAGGCAATGTTGCCTTGAACTGCTCGTGTGCTGTCATCAGGCTCTACGGGTGGCAGGCAGGAAGCAGCAGGCAACAGAAAGAGGGCAGCTCCAGGACTTCCGGCTGGGTCCCAGGTGGGGCTGGCCAGAGCACCCAGGCCTCCCGCCACCCAGCCCAGGACTTGAGACCTAGGGTTGTCTTCCCTGCCCCATTCCCCAGGAGCTGCAAAGGATTGGCTGTTGGGGATTTTAGTCTAGTTTCACTGTCATTCCATCCAAGCCCCAGGAAGCAGACGGGGAGCCAGAGTCCGGGGAGGTGGGGGGTGGATGGGAATGGGGGATGCAGGCCCGGGCGCACCTGGGTCTCCTCCACCGAGTGCACCAGCCACACGTCCTGCAGGTCCTCCACGGCGCCGTCCAGCCAGTTGTTGAAGGGCGCTGCCCGCCGCGCAAACTCCAGCTGCAGCTGGTCGATGGTCTCCAGGAGCTTCTCCATCCTCTAAGGGCGGTGGGGATGGGGGATGGGGGATGGGGGGTGAGCTCAGTCGCCTGCCGGGCCTCGCCCGCCCTCCCGCCCTAGCTCTCTGGCCCCCAGCCCCACCTCCAGCGCGTCCCGCCTCTTCTGGGTGAGCGTGCCCAGGTTGTCCCATTGGTCGCAGATGGCCTGGCAGCGGCTGTTCACCGACGCCGCGTCGTGGTAGTCCAGCTCACTGGAGGCGGGAAAGGGGGGATCGAA
>PVIY010040950.1:0-21987 GCA_004026745.1 Myrmecophaga tridactyla | reverse complement strand
TAGAGTCCAAAATCTGTAGGGCAGGCTGTGAAGCTGATAACTCTGATTAATGGTCTGGATAAACTCCATAGGAGAGGCTCACTGGCTGAAGCAAGAAGAGAGACTATCTCTTCTGAAACCTCCTTAAAAGCCTCCCAGTGATTAAATTAAACATCATTCATTGCAGAAGACACTCCTATTGGCTGATTACAAATGCAATCAGCTGTGGATGCAGCCAACATGATCACGATTTAATTCTATGAAATGCCCTCATAGCAACAGACAGGCCAGCACTTGCCCAACCAGACAAATGGGCACCACCACCTGGCCAAGTTGACTCATATACCTCACCATGACACATGTCCACATTTCGGGTTAAGTGGCAGGAGATCAGAAGCAGGAAAAAATGCAAAAAGGGTTCACTCCACACCTTTGGGGCCACTGCACTGGAAGAGTTCTTTCTCAGAATTTTGTCTCCTATGGGCTACAGTTGCCAACACTTTACATTATTGTTTGGGGCCTGGGGGCACAAGAGAATGGAAGGAAAAAATCAGATAAGAAAAATAAGGGAATTTTTTTTTAACTTTCTGAGAATTAATAGATCCTTTTCTAGCTGCTTGAGACAGAACTAGAGGGCTTCTCTTGGAGATTTGTCTGTCTGCATTAATGTCCACCCACAGGTTTTGAGCTATGTTGAGTTCAGGCTGGGGAATATTAGAAGGTAAAAAAAAAAAACAAACAATAACCTGACTGCTGGTTCAATAGTCCTTCAAATTCTATTCTTCTCTTTGAATATTCCTAATATCATTTAATTTTTAATACAAATTTTATTAGGAAAGTGAAGGTTTACATAAAAATCATGCAGAAAATACAGTTGCCATATACCTCTGTTATTATTAACAACTTGCATTAGCGTGGTAACTTTGTTACAATTGATGAAAGAATATTAGTTTACTTGTACTAATCTATAGCCCATAGTTTACATTAAGATTCATGTTTGTGTTGTACGGTCCTATGGGTTTTTTAAAAATTTGTATTCTAGCAATATATATACAAACTAAAACTCCCTCTTTTGACCAGATCAAATATACAATTCAGTAGTGTTAATTACATTTACAATGTTGTGCTACCAGCACCACCATTCTATTCCAACATTTTCCATCACTCTAAACAGAAATTCTGCACCAGTTGAGCATTGATGCCCTATTCCCTCTCCTAACTCCAGTGCAATTTTATTTTACTTTCTAATTCTGATGAGTTTGCTTAATCTAATTATTTCATATCAGTGAGATCATACAATACTTGACCTTTAGTGTCTGGCTGATTTCACTAAACATGATGTCTTCAAGTTTTCTCCTGCTGTAACATGTATCAGAACTTCACTCCTTTTGGGGGCTGAATAATATTCCAATGTATGTGTATAGCACATTTTTGTTTTTTTTACCTGCTTATGAACACTTTGGTTGATTACATCTCTTGGGAATTATGAATAATGTTGCTATGAACATTAATTTGCAAATATCTGTTCAAGTCCCTGCTTTCAATTCCTTTGGGTATGTACCTAGATGTAGAATTTCCACATTACATGGTAATTCTATAATTAACTTTCTGAAAAACTGCCAAACTATTTCACAGTAGCTGCACTATTTTATATTCCCAACAACGAGCAAGTGTTCATATTTCTCCACATCTTCACCAACACTTTTTACTTTCCATTTTGTTTAACGTAGACATTCCACTGAGTGTGAAATGGTATCACCTTTTGGTTTGGATTTGTATTTCCCTAATGGCTGATGATGTTGAGCATTTTTCATGTGCTTTTTGGCCATTTGCATATCTTCATTGGAGAAATTTCTATTCAAAACTTTTCACTCATTTTTAAATTGGGTTATCTTTTTGTCACTGAGTTGTACAATTGTTTTAATATATTCTGGACCTTAAACCTTTACCAGATATGTGGATTCCAAATATCTTCTCATATAAAGTAGGTTTCTTTTCATTTTCATGATGAAGTCCTTCGATGCACAAAAGTTTTTATTAAGTTTTAAGGAAAGCCCATTTAACTATTTTTTTTTCCTGCATTGGGTGTGATGTGTAATAAACTATTGCCTAATACAAGGTTCTGAAGATGCTTCCCGATGTTTCATTCTTTGAGTTTTATGACTTGATGACTTGAGGTTTTATTTTCAGTTTAGATCCATTTTGAGTTGATGTTTGTATATGGTGTGAGGTGGGGGTCCATCTGACCTTCATTCCTTTGCATATGGAGATCCAGTTTTCCCAGAATCATTTTTTGAAGACAGTATTCTTTCCCAATTGAGTGAGCCATGAAACTAAAAGAAACATCAATACAATGACTCAGCAATCACACCCATCCACCAAAACATAAAATCCCTGTAAAATTCCACCACCACCCCGATCCCTCTCCCACTCTTCAGGGGCACCCAAGCCATGCCCACTCCCATCTCCCATGCTGGAAGGGTTTTCTGTCAATACAGGACAGGGGGATGGAATCAGTCGATGCTTTGGAGAGGCAGCCCCTCCTGCACTCCAGCACCCATCCAATCCAGGGACCCATCTAGAGGTTGCAGGTCCTCAGAAAGTTACCCCAGTGCATGGAACCTCTGCAGAATCTTATATATTGTCCTAAGTGTTTTTCAGGATTGGCTGGAATGGCTTTGGCTGGACTCTGGCAAGTTATGGTAGGTAGAAATATCTAACTGAAGCCTGCACAAGAGAGACCTCCAGAGCAACCTCCTGACTCCACCCAAAATCTCTCAGTCACTGACACCCCACATATCATACCTCCCTTCCCCCTTTTGGCCAGGATGGCACCATCAATCCAATGGCACCAGAGCCAGATCTAACCCCAGGAGTCATCTACCACACCACCAGGGAGACTCCACCCCCTAGACATGATGCCCCATGCCGTGGGGAGGGCAATGACCCTACCACAGAGTTGGGCTCAGAGACAGGGAGACCACATCTGAGCAACAAAGGAGGTCCTCTGGAAACAACTTCCAGGCACACCCACAGGTAGGCCAAGCCTCTCCACTACATAGAGAAGCTCTACAAGAGCATTCCCCAAGACCAAGGGCCCAGCACACCAACCTGTGTTTCCCCAATGCCCGATACAGCATCAGGGGGTTCCCTGGTGGCAAAGCCTAACAGTTCCACACTTTCTTGCTCATCCCTCAAGGGATGGCAACATTTTTTGACCATCTGTTCAACATACCATGGGATGCATCCAGGCATACAGGATTAAAGGCCCTCATTCTTATTCTGGGCTCCCTGTGCCTGGATTGTTCAAATGATTCATCCAGACAGTTTGAGCCAGACCATGTTCCACAGAAAATCCAAGTTCCAGATAAAACAAACCTCCCCTCCCCTGGCTTCCAAGGGCAAATTAGGATCCAAAATATAGACAATGTCTTCCTTACCCCTTGATCTGCACTGTTCCAATCCTGGTGTGATCAGCTTCATTCCCATCTCCAAATACCAGGTTATACATATATAAAGCAGCCTCCCCAAAATCCGGAAATAGTAATTACCATGCTGGGCTAAATGTGACTGTTATAAAAGCTTACATTCTAGACCCCTCTTTTCTTACAAGTATTTTCAAAATGAGACCATACAATAACCGCTCTTTTGTTTCTGGATTATTTCATCTTCCCAAATATCCCACAGGTTCATTCACAACATTGCATGCCTCACAACTTCATTCCTTTTTGTATCAGCACAATATTCAACTATATATACACCACTGTTTGTCAATCTACTTCTCAGTCAGTGCATCCTTCAGCTATCTCCATTCACTGGGCATCATGTAAAATGTCCAAAACCAATAATCCATAACAATCTCAGTTTTAGATTATTTTATTGTTTCCAAGAGAAAGATAACCAATAAACACACCCTCACCAAATATAAAATATTAATGTCCCCTTAACTCTTGTCCCTCCCCCCATTATTTACCCCTGGTGTTGCTGTTCTCCTGTTAAACATAGCCCATAGCATACAAAAGCAATTTTCTCCCATGACCCAAACTTATACACTCTTTGTACAAGATTCATAACTTTGAAGTAGGTCATGCAAGAACTTATTTATATTTGTAGTGTTAACCAGTAGGACACATGGATCTGTACAACCCCTTTCAATCATGTTCACCTTCAATATGGTAATATTACTTGTAGATACACTAGGAAATGACCTTCCCTTCTATTTATTTCCTTACATTTGAGTTCAACCTCATTATCTAATCATTCACCTATCTCCAGCTTCCATGTGTCTCTAGGTTCCCTGTACTCTCTATTATAAGCCTCTAATTTTACCCTTACTCTGGTAATAAGAGTGGAATCATACAGTATCTATCTTTTTGTGTCTGGCTTATTTCACTCAGCATTATGTCCTCAGGGTTCATCCATCTTGTCATGTGCTTCAGGACATCATTTCATCTTACTGCTGCATAATATTCCATTATATATATCACATTTTGTTAATCCACTCATCTGTTGATGGGCATTTGGATTGTTTCCATCTTTTAGCAATTGTGAATAATGCTGCTATGAACATCAGTGTGCAAATGTCTGTTTGTGTCACTGCTTTCAGCTCTTCTGGGTATATACTGAGTAGTAATACTGCCAGGTCATAGGGCAACTCAATATTCAGTTTTCTGAGGAAAAGTCAGACTATCTTCCATAGTGGCTGTACCATTTATACAATCCCACTTGCAGTGCATAAGTGTCCCAATTTCTCCACATCCTCTCCAACATTTATAGTTTCCTGTTTATTTAATAGCAGCAATTCTTATAATTGTGAGGTCGTATCTCATTGTAGTCTTGATCTGCATTTCCTTTATAGCTGATGAGGATGAGCATTTCTTCATGTGCTTTCTAGCCACCTGTATTTGCTCTTCAGAAAAATGTCTATTCATAACTTTACCCCATTTTATAATTGGATTGTTTGTTCTTTTGTTTTGAGTTGTGTGATTTCTTTATGTATACACGATATCAAACCTTTATCCGATGTGTGATTTCCAAATATTTTCTCCCACTGAGTTGGCTGCCTCTTCATCTTTTTGACAAGTCTTTTGAGGCAGTTCCCTTTATCTATTTTCTTCTTTTGTTGCTTGTGCTTTGGGTGTAAAGTTTTGGAAGCTGCCTCCTATTACTAGGTCTTGAAGATGTTTCTCTACATTTTACTCTAGGAGCTTTATGGTACTACTTATTATATTTAGGTATTATATCCACTTTGAGTTAATTTTTGTATAGGTGTAAGGTAAGGGACCTCTTTAATTCTTTTGACTATTGATATCCAGTTCTCCCATGGCCATTTATTGAAAAGACTATTTTGTCCCAGTTCAGTGGATTTGGGGACCTTGTTGAAAATTAGCTGACCATAGAGTTGGTGGTCTATTTCTGCACTCTCAATTCAATTCCACTGTTCAATACTTCTGTCTTTGTGCCAGTACCATGCTCTTTTGACCACTGTGGCTTTATAAGAAGCTTTAAAATCATGAGGTGTTAGTCCTCCCACGTTGTTCTTTTTTCTTTTAGGAAGCTTTTAGCTATTCAGGGTCTCTTTCCCTTCCAGATGAATTAGGTAACTAGCTTTTCCAAGACTTCAAGTTAGGTTGTTTGAATGTTAATTGATACTGCATTGAATCTGAAGATCAAATTGGGTAGAATTGACATCTTAACTATATTTACCCTTCCAATCCACAAGCAGGGAATGGCTTTCTATCTATTTAGGTCTTCTTTGATCTTTTTTTAGCAATGTTCTGTAGTTTTCTGTGTGCAAGTCCTTTACATCCCTAGTTAAGTTCATTCTTTGGTGCTTGATTCTTTTAGTTGTTATTTTGAATGGACTTTTTTTCTCAATTGAAAAAGTTAGGTCATTGCTTGTGTATAGAAACATTACTGATTTTTGCACATTAATTTTATATTGTGCCACCTTGCTGAAATTGTTTATTAGCTCAAATAACTTTGTTGTAGATTTCTCAGGATTTTCCAAGTATAATATCATGTTATCTGTGAGTAATGAATGTTTTACTTCCTCCTTTCCAATTTGGATGCCTTTTATTTATTTTTCCTGCCTGATTACTCTAGTTAGAACTTTTAGTACAATGTTGAATAATACTGGTGATAGAGGGCATCCTTGTCTCATTCCTGATCTTAGAGGGAATGTTTTCAAACTCCCTCTATTGAGTATGATGCTTGCTGTCAGTTTGTCATGTATGCGCTTTATCATATTGAGGAAGCTACCTTTGATTCCTACATTTTGAAATGTTTTATTAGAAAAGGATGTTGAGTTTTGTGGGATGTTTTTTCAGTATCAATCAAGATGATCATGTGATTTTCCCTTTTGATTTGTTGATGTGCTATATTACAATAATTGATTTTTTGTGTGTTGAACCATCCTAGCATTCCTGGCATATAACCCACTTGGTCGTGGTGTATAATTATATTTAATGCATTGTTAGATTCAATTTGCTAGTATTTTGTTGAGAATTTTTGCATTTAGGGAGATTTGGCTGTAGTTTTCCTTACTTATAGCATCTTTAACCAGTTTTGGTATTGAAGTGATATAAGTTTCATAAAATGAGTTAGATAGTGTTCCTTTTTCCTCAATTTTTTGGAAATGTTTGAGCATGATTTGTGTTAGTTTTTTTGAAATGTTTTGTAAAACTCCCCTGTGAAGCCATCTGGCCCTGGACTTTTCTTTGGAGGAAGATTTTTGATAACCAATTGAATCTCATTACTTGTGATTGCTTTGTTGAGATCTTCCATTTCTTCCTGTCAGTGTAGCTTATTTGTGGGTTTCCAAGAATTTGTCCACTTCATTTAAGTTGTCTAGTTCATTGGCATATAGTTGTTCATAGTATCCTCTATGAACAACTATATATATATTTTTAATTTCTTCAGGGTCTTTGGTAACAACACCCACCCCCTCATTTCTTATTTTATTTGCAGGCTCTCTCTTTTTTTCTTTGTCAATCTTGCTAGTGGCCTATCAATTTTATTGATTTTTCTCAAAGAACCAACTTTTGGTTTTATTGATTCTTTCTATTATTCTTTTGATCTCCCAGTCATTTAACTCTGATTTAATCTTTGTTATTTCTCTT
This sequence comes from Myrmecophaga tridactyla, assembly GCA_004026745.1. Classification (NCBI taxonomy): domain Eukaryota; kingdom Metazoa; phylum Chordata; class Mammalia; order Pilosa; family Myrmecophagidae; genus Myrmecophaga; species Myrmecophaga tridactyla. Next base: position 14,887 of record PVIY010040950.1, on the reverse strand, counting down.
CTTCTATTTGCTTTGGGATTAGTTTGCTGTTCTTTCTCAAGCTCCTCCAGGTGAGCAGTTAAGTCGTCGATTTTTCTCTTCCTTCTTTTTTAATACAGGCATTTAGGGCAATAAATTTCCCTCTCAGCACAGCCTCTGCCACACCCCATAAGTTCTAATATGTTGTATTCTCATTTTCATTCATCTCCAGATAGCCACTGATTCCTCTATCAATTTGTCCTTTGATCCACTGGTTGTTTAAAGTGTGGTATTTAATCTCCATATATTGGTGAAAGTTCTGGTTCTTTGGTGGTTATTGATTTCCAACTTCATTCCATTGTGATCAGAGAAAGTGCTTTGAATAATTTCAATGTTTTTTTTTTATTTTATAAAGACCAGTTTTGTGCCCCAGCGTATGATCTGTCCTGGAAAAAAATGTTCCATGAGCACTAGAGAAGAATGTATATCCTGGTGTTATTATGCATAATGACCTATATATGTCTGTTAGGTCGAATTCATTTATCAAATTGTTTTACTTCTCTATTTCTTTGCTGATCCTCTATCTGGTTGTTCTATATATAGAGGAGAGTGGTGTATTGAAGTCTCCCACTATTATTGTTGAAACACCTATCGCTTCTTTCAGTTTTGCCAATGTTTGTCTCATATACTTTGGAGCTCCTTGATTGGGAGTATAAACATTTATGATCCTTTCTGGTGAATTGTCCCTTTTATTAATAAATAGTGTCCTTCTTTGTCTCTTATGATGTCTTTACATTTAAAGTCTATTTTGTCCAATATTAGTATAGCTACTCCTGCTCTCTTTTGGTTACAGCTTGTGTGGAACATCTTTTTCCATCCTTTCACCTTCAATCTATTTGTATCCTTGTGTCTAAGATTAGTCCCTTTTAAGCAGCAAAGAGCTGGATTATATTTCTTAATCCATTCTGCCAATCTGTGTCTTTTAATTGGTAGATTTAGTCTGTTAACTTTCAAAGTTATTACTGTAAAGGCATTTCTTGAATCCACCATCATATCCTTTGGATTTTGTCAGATCTATATATCCTTTCCCCTCTTTCTAGTTTATCATTTAAGTTACCCTTACTGGTTCTCTTCAGTTCTGTGCCCTTCTCCAGACCTTCCTCACCTGTCTTTTTTTTTTCAACTGGCAAAACTCCCTTTAGTATTTCTTGTAGGGCTGGTTTCTTGTTGACAAATTCTTTCAGTATTTGTTTGTGAAAATTTTAATTTCTCCCTCAGTTTTGAAGGACAAGTTGGCTGGGTACAGAATTCTTGACTGGAATTCCTTCTCTTTCAGGATCTTAAATACATCATACCACTGCCTTCTTGTCTCCATAGTGCCAGTTGAATAGTCCAAACTCAGTCTTATGTGCTTTCCCTTGTGTATACTATATTGTTTTTCTCTTGCCACTTTGCGGATTTCCTGCTTCTCTTCAACATTTGGCAGACTAAATAGTATGTGTCTTGGGGAAAGCCTATTTGGATTTATTCTATTTGGAATTTTTGCCTTTATGAAGTTTGGGACATTTCCCCCCATTATATCTGCAATTAATCTTCCTAGCCCTTACTCTTCTCTTCTACTTCTGGGACACCGATGTATCTTATATTTGTGCACTTTGTTTGTCCATTATTTCCCTGAGATCAAATGCAAAATTTTCTTGTTTTTCTTTTTGCCATTTGTTCTTCTGCATGTTCAAAATCAGTTGTCCTGATTCTAGTTCACTTATTCTTTCTTCTGCCTCTTCATATCTGCTGTTGTGTGTTCCTACTGTATTTTTTATTTGGTCTACAGCATCTTTAATCTCTGTGATATCTTTTATTTTTCTTTTTATACCTTCAAATTCCTCTTTATGCTCTTCTAGTGTCTTCTTGATCTCCTTTGTGTCATGAGGCATCACGGTGATTTTATTTAGTAGAGTTATATGAACATCTTTGATTAGTTATTCCAAATCCATGTCTCCTCTGGTGTTTTAATTTGGTTCTTAGGCTGAGCTCTATCTGTCTCTATCTGGATATGTTTAGTGATCTTCTGTTGCCTTTGAGGCATGTAAACATTTTGACAGGGTTACTTTGGAAATTGATTTCCTTCAGTAGTCTAAGGCTTTGCATTTGCAGGATAGACGTGGAGCAGGATGTGGAACATGGGGTGGGGCACAACAATATGGTGATGGGTTGCAGCACAGTTATAGGCACAGGTTAGGCCTGTAATGATGCTGGTGCCTGTGAGCATTGGATGCAGGGCGTGGGGTTGTGGAGGTACATTGCAGGGGACATGGGGGAAGAGTGCATCTCAAGCAGGCCTTGGAGTACAGAAGCAGGGTATGGCGTGAGCAGCACTGAGGTAGGGTGAGATGGGAGGCAGATGGGGGTGCTGTGCAGGTCCCCAGGGCTAGCGCACAGGCAGGATGTAGGTGGGCAAGTGGAGCATGAGGGTCATGGGTATCACGGTGTAGGGTAGGTGGCACAGAAGTCGAGGCACAGAGAGGGTAGGGCATGGGTGTGTCCTTGCTCATGGGGAGAGGTCTAGGGGACCCAGGATGTGGATGTGGGAGTGTGTAGGGGCAGGTCACTGGTCACAGTGTTGCGGGATGTGGGTCAGGGGCGGGTGATGTCGTGTGGGTGGGGCCGTGGCGCATGTGCACAGGTGCAGGGGTGTTGGAGCAGGAGCACACGGGTGTGCAGGGTGGGGGCTCTGTTGCACAGATGCGCATCTGAGCACTTGCCAGGTGTGGGGGCAGGGTACTTGTGCCCTGGGATGTGGCAAGGGTGTATGTGTGTGGGGCAGGAGGTTGTGGTGCAGGTGTCAAGAGGTTGGTGCACAATTCCGTGGGTGCCCAGTGGTGGGGAGGATGTGGCTGTGTGTGTGTGTGTGGGTCTGGTGGGAGGGGCCCTGGTGCATACTTACCTAGGGGGTGGAGCCCTGGTGTGCACGTGCGCAGAGCTCAGGGACCATGGACTGGGTTGTGCCTGCATGGGCTGGGTGCCCCTGTGGCCTGAATGTGCAGGTCAGCACTTGCCCAGAGCTAGGGGCATGATGGGGTGCACAAATTGCATGTGCAATGATTTGAGAGGGCAGTAAACTGATCTAGATATATGCAGAGCTGGGGGAGGGGGCAGGGCGGGGTTGCATTACTTTATGGGCTGGGGGTGGGTGTAGCCTGGGTATAAACATAAGTGCTGCAGCTTTGATGCACTGGCAAATGCCTGCAGGGGGCAGGGCGGGGGAAGTGGGGGTCGTCAGGCTGGGCGCAGGTGGGTGGGTCTCGGGATGACAGGGCGAGACTGTGCACTTGCGTGGGAGAGGTGGGTTGGGCTGGGACAGGCGTGCGCTTGCTTGGGGTGGAGGTGTGGGGCAGGGAAATGCGGGGTGTGGGGGTGGGTGTCGGGGTTCAAGTGTGTGGGGTGTGGTGGGAGTCACAGATCGCAGGGCAGGGGCTGCATGCTTGAGGGTTGCACATTCAAGGAACCCGGCTCGGCTTGCTTCCTAGTCCCCGTCTCCCTGTACATGCATTCCGGAAGCCTCAGTCTTCTGTTTGGAAAGGGGTGCATTAGGCTCTTTGCACCAGCTGGATGGTCTGCGGTTCTCTGTATCTCAGTTCTAAAGCTTTTGCAACCAGGGCCTCCCTATGTGGGGTAGAAGACCCTCTCAGGTCATTTATACCCTGGAATCGCTGTCCCAGCCGTCTTCCCATCCCCTCTCTAGCTGTTCCTTGGAGCAGAGGTGAATTTGACCTATCCTATTCCACCATCTTCTTGGATGTCCCCCCTCCCCATGCTTTTTATTTCTCTGGGTCCAAAGCTAATCTCCCCCTTTCATTTCTGATTTCAGTTATTTGTGTCTCCTCTCTCTCTCTCTCTCTCTCTGCCTGTCTCTGTCTCTGTTTCTCTCTCTGTCAGTTTAGCTGAAGGTTTGTTAATTTTATTGATCTTTTCAAAGAACCAGTATTTCATTTCATTGAGTCTCTTTATTCTTTTTTTTTCTCTGTTGCATGCATCTCCAATCTAATATTTGTTTTTTCCTTCCTTCTACTCACTTTGGATTTAGTTTGATCTTTCTTTTCTAAATCCACCAGTCGTGAGATTAGGTCTCTATTTCAAGATCTTTTTTTTTTTTAATGTAAGCATTCAGAGCTATAAATTCCCTCTGGGTACTACATTTGCTACATCCTATAAGTTTCGGTATGTTGTGTTTTCATTTTCATTTGTCTCAAAATATTTCCTAATTCCCCTGTGATTTTTTTCATTGACTCGTTGGTTGTTTGAGTGTATTGTTTAATTTCCACACATTTGTGAATTTTCTAGTACTCCCTCTGTTATTGCTTTGTAGCGTCATTCCATTGTGTTCAGAGAAAAATGCATTGTGTGATTTCAATATTTTTGAATTTATTGAGATTTGCTTTGTGACCTAAAATATGGTCTATCATGGGGAATGGTCCGTGTGTACTAGTGAAGAATGTGCATTCCACTGTTTTTTTTTTTTTTGATTTGCCAGATATCCTTTTAATGAGAATTATAAAAGACCAAAAACAATCTTTTTTCTGCAAAGTGCCTGTTTTTTTCAGAAATGATTTACTTTTGGGTGGGCCACGGTGGCTCAGTGGCAGAGTTCTCACCTGTGATGCTAGAGACCTGGGTTCCATTCCCGGTGCCTTCCCATGCCCCCCCCCCAAAAAAAAATAAAAGAAATGATTTACTTTTAATTACAAGTACTGTGTAAGAGATGCCTTCTTTTGCAAACCCTATGAATACACATTTGTTCTGTTCTGCCCAAGATATTTGAAAAAGGAAAAATAAAAAACAAAAAAGCCTGATCTCTTCAATATTTAAAAAAATCAGAATGTATTCCCTAACCCTTTCAAAGAATAAATTTGAAGGTATGACTTAAACAAACAAACAAAAAGCATAAGAGACAACCTTACAGCTGCTTTAAAAAACTTTTGATAATTTTGAGGATGGTATCTTTACTCATCTTTTAATTCATACAAAATAGCTGAATTTAAAATATTTGTAGTGAACTGATTAACGAGAGAAAAGAAAATATTTAACAAATATATATGCATAAACTTACCATCAACAATTATATATATGAAAAAGACTAAATTTAAAAGGTACAAAAAAGTGAGGAAAAACCTGAATCACAGAAAAGAAAATCAAATTTATTTAATGAAAGAACTAGAATTAATAAAAATTAGAGAATACACAAAAATATGCACACAGCAGCACTATACACACAGCACTTTCACAAAAGGGAAAAGCAGTGGTTAGAGACCCTGCAATATGGCTTGTCAGTTTAAAAGGGGAAAAAATCAAACACACACACACACACACACACACACACACGCACCAAAAGAAAACAAATTTAAAAAACCCAATATTCTCAACAGTACGATAGATCTGCAACAAAAATAAATTCAGAATTATTTTACAATGCTTTTTGTAGAATTAAGTTTATTAATTAAAAAGATGACTATCTTGGGTATATAGATTTTTCTTCAGTGGTTTACTGTTGACTTATTTTAAAATATATTGGTCTTACTACATGCAACCCTTTTTAATAGCTTTTCCTTTTATTTACCTTCATGTGTATCACTTTCACTAACCAAGACAGTTTCAGGTTGGCAGACAGATAGATGCTTTATTTTCCGTGAAATTGAATGCAATAGTTTTAAACACTGGCCAGAAAATGTTTGATTGCCATTTCAACACATGGAAATAGTTACAGTGATGCCTAAATTGCCATTTTCTGCAAAAAGCTGTGCGATGCTGTTGTCAAAAACTAGGCAGTCACTATTCATAATGGCTGTTGCAATTCCCTCAGGAATAGATCGAGGAGTCGCTTCCCAAGCCAATTGCCGCCGATGACCATTTAGCTCAAGCCGATAAGCAAAATTTTCAGCTTCCTCGCGTGTTCCTATCAGCTGTACAACTGCGAAGAACTGCTGGTGACCATCATATTTTTCCTGTTTCTTCAAGACTAACATGAAGTGAGAGTCAAAACAGGACTGCATTACCACCCAGTCAACAGTACCAGGCAGATTAATGTCTGTAGCCAAGCAAACCATATCCTCTCCCTCTAGGGTTGTAATCGACTTGTGTTGATTCATCAGATGGGTTACTATAGCATTCAAAGGGCCTTGCCATTTACAGTCAGTACCGGGGCACGGACAGGAATAAGGCCTAAACTCACAGAGCTCTTCGTGGTCTGCTTTTTCCTTATATGGCAGGGTCATTTCACATCCAAAAGTATCATATCTACAAGGGAAAAGTAATGAATCGGCTACCTTCTCCATAGCCAAGTTGCGAATGGATCCCAACGGGCCACGGCAAGTTGGACAATTTTCGAGCATTGGGCTACAGTTGTTACAAATAAGATGGCCATTCTGACATTGAAGAATGGGTGGTAACGCATAGTCAAAGCAGACCGGACACTCAAAAAGTCTCGTCAAGTCATTGTTGGATGCGGTTTTGCCAGTCAGGGCCGGCACGCTCTGGGATGGTGTGCACTCTGAAGTCCCAGCAGGTGATGCTGTGGCAGTATCACGGCTCATTTCTGTGGGCAGAGAGCGCGCCTCGAGCCCGGCCCTCGCTCAGACGTGCTCCGTTGCCGCCGCCAAACCCCGCCAGAGCGGGCAGCACAGCCACTCTTCCCACAGCCGAGACCGACGTGACGCCCTGAGCCGCCGCCGCCACCGTCTCCGCCACCGTCTAGGCCACCGTCTAGGCCACCGCCTCTGCCGCGGCCCCTAGAGATCGCGCCAGGCAACGGCTGCCAATGTTCGTCTCTGTCTGCCTTTGCAACCGCTGTTTGGCGCGTTCTCGAACCCGCCGCGCGCTCCCGCTAAGTACCACAGACTGCGGCCACCGCCTTGAGGAGGTGGGGTTCCGCGCGCCCGCAGCCCAAGTCTGCTGCTTTCTTGTGAAATGTTCCATATATGTCTATTAGGTCTAGTTGGTGCATAGTATCACCCAAGTCTTCTCTTTCTTTATTGATCCACTGTCTAGATGTTTTCGCCGCTATTGAGATTGCTGTCTTGAAGTCTCATACTTTTAATGTTCGAACCGTCTATTCTGCCTTCAAATCTGTCAATATTTGGTTCCTGTATTTAGGGGCTCTGCTGTTAACTGCCTGTATGTTTATAATTGTTAAGTCCTCTTGTTTAATTGACCCATTTGTCAATATATAGTAACATTCCTTGGCCCTTGTACTTGTTTTTTATTTAAAGTCTTTTATCTGATGATATTATAGTTTCCCCAGCTCTCTTTTGCTTACGATTTGCATGGTGTATTTATTTCTATCCTTTCACTTTCAATCTACATGTGCCTTTTAATTTAATGTCCTTTTTAAAAAAGTTTTTCATTGGGTGGTGCCTTTTTACCCCTTCTGCCAATTTCTGCCTTTTGACTGGAGAGTTTAATCCATTTACATTTAAAATAACTACTGATAATGCACTACCTTCTTCTGCCATTTTATTTGGTTTTTGAAACTCTTTTACCATTTTTGTCCCTTAATTCTTCCATAAATGCCAACTTTCATTTCAATTTCATTTTCGTACTGTGTCATTTTGAGTTTCTTCCTATTTTTTTCTGTATATGGTTTACATGTACTTTCTCTGTGGTTACCACGGGGCTTAAATTTAACATCCTAAATCTGTGATCATACTTTATTTGATACCAACTTAACTTCAATACCATACACATAAATTGTTCCTAAACTCCTCTGCCCGCCCCCCATTTTTTGTTGTACCAGTTACAAATTACACCTTTATACTTTCTATATTCAAAACCATATCAAAACCATATATTTATCATTCCATTTTCTGCATTTGCATTTTATTACCTGTAATACGTAAAAAGTGTGGACACAAACCAAAAATACAATATAATATTATTAGCATATATAATTGCCCATATAGTTGCCTTTACCAGCAGTTTTTATTTCTCTCTCCCAATGTGATCCACTCTCTAGTGTCCTTTCAGTCTGAAGAATAACTCACTTTAACATTGCTTGCAAGGCAGGTGTAGTGGTGATGAACTCCCTCAGTTTCTGTTTATTTAGGAATGTCTTAATCCCTCCCTCATTTATGAAACACAGCCTCACTGAATATAAAATTCTCGGTTGGTAATTATTTTCTTTCAGCACTTTAAATACTTTAATCATTGCCTTCTTGCCTCCATGGTGTTTTATAAGAAATGTGCACTTAACCTAATTGGGATTCCCTTATACATAACATGTCGCTTTTCTCTTGCAGCTTTCAGAACTGTCTCTTTATCCTTTGCGTGCACGGTTTGACCACCATGTGTCTGAGCATATTTCCCTTCAAGTTTGTCCTGTTTGTGCTTGTTGGATGTGCATATTCATGTCTTTTGTCATGTTTGGGAACTTATCTGTCATTATTTCTTTGAATATTCATTCTGCTCCTTTCTCTCCTTCTTCCTTGGGACTCCCAGAATTCATATATTAGTATGCTTGATGGAGTCCCACTAGTGTGTTAGACTATTTTCATTTTCTCTAGCATCTTTTTCTTTCTGCACCTCATCCTGACTCATTTCAATTATGTTGTCATCAAATTCTCTGATTCTTTCTTCTTCAGATTCCAATCTGCTGTTGAAACCCTCCTTGGGATTTTTCTTTTCAGTTATTTCTTTTCAGTCAATTCCAATAGCTCTGTTTGGTTCCTTTTTAAAAATTCCTATCTCTTTATTGATATTCTTATATTGTTCATTCACTTTTTTCCTGATATCATTCAGTTCCTTCTCTGTATGTTCCTTCATCTCCTTGAGTAAATTAAAGATCATTTTTTAAAAAGTCATTGTCCACTATGGTTCTCTTCATTGATGTTTTCTAAATTTTTATCCTCTTCCTTTGGATGGGCCACCATTTCCTGTTTCTCCATCATATGATCTTTTGTTGCATACTGTACATTTTAATATTTTAATGTATTAACTCTGGGATTTAAGTCCCTGAGCTGTCTGTTTCTTAAGTTTGTATCAACTAGTGATATGACAGGATTTCCGTGAGTTCCGGAGCTAATAAAAACAAAACAAAACAAAACAAAGATGATAATCGTGGGGAGAAGGCCATGCGCTATAGGCGATGGGACTGCAGGCTGGGCGCAGCCTCCCGTGGCATCGCTTGCTGGAGTGGGCTGGGCATCCAGCAAACATGCACCGAATAACCAGAATCAAAATTAGGGAGATGAGGAGGCCCAGATTCGTTTCCCGGAGCCTGCACATACTCCCACAAAAAAGAAAAAAAAATACGGAGCAGAATGCCCACCTGATATGTGTGCTTTGTGGAGAGTATCTTATCGATGCCACTACCATATTGAATATCTACAATTCCTGCTGTAAAACGTGTGTCATGCGTTACTTGGAGACCAGCAAGTACTGTCCAATCTGTGATATCCAAGTTCACAAAACCAAACTACTCTTAATATAGGATTAGATAAAACTCTTCAATATAATTGTATACAAATTAGTTCCAGGGCTTTTCAAAAATGAAATGAGGAGAAGAAGGGATTTTTATGCAGCTCATCCTTCAACTGATGCTCCCTATGGCTCTGATCAAGATGGAGAAGTTGCAGATGAAGATAAAATAATTATTACCGAGGATGAGATAATAAATTTATCCATTGAATTCTTTGACCAGAACAGATTGAATCAGAAAGTAAACAAAGAAATCTAAGGAAGAGGTGAATGATAAAAGATACCTACAATGCCCAGCAGTACTGAATGTGATGCACCTAAGAAGGTTTCTTAGAAGTAAAATGGACATACCTAATACTTTCAAGAATAATATCATGTACAAAGAGGAATTTTAAAGGATTTCTATACAGTAATGGATATTACCTACATTTATACCTGGAGAAGGAATGGGCTGCTTCCTCTGAAATACAGAATTTGGCCCATTTGTAAAAGAATGAAGATCGGTCATCAGAATGATGGACTGATGACTGCTGGAGAACTGAAAAGTGACTCTGGGAGTGCAAAGCCAACAGTCCAGTGGGAGGCCTACCCTCCATTTCCTCCTGCTTGCCTAGCCCTAGCACTCCAGGTCAGTCTCCTCACCCTCACATTTCCAGTACTATAAATGGAACTAGCAGCAGCCCCAGTGGAAACCATCAACCTTCTTTTTGCCAGCACACCTTGGAAATCATCAGTTAATCGATCATCAGCAACTTCACCTGGTTGAAATGTGAGACTGTTAAAAAACAGAATTTTAAACTCCTAATTTATATATGTATATATATATATATCTTCATGCCATTATAGCTCTACAGATGCTAATACACGTGACTATTGTCCAATTTGCTTTCTTTTGTAGTGACAATAAATTTGGCTGTAAAATATGGACTAGATGTGATATTCATATGGATGTTAAATGAAAAAGATTGTTCTTATAAAGAGTTGGTTTCTGGGGACAGGTAGGCAAGATTTGTGTATGTGTGTATGTTAGGAAAGATGTGACATGTTTTCTGTATCCATTGTTTGAATTGGAAAGATGGACATGAGCATCGGGCCATAATTTGTTAATCCAACTAACATCTATATTACATTCTCCTTGATTGTTCTTGTTATGCTGTTTTGTGAACCTGTAAAAAACTTGTGCTCTTTATCTTGAAATTTCAACAAATGGAAAGAATATGCCAAGAAAATGCATTCTGTATAGCCATGTCACTGTGAATAACAATTTCTTGCATATTTAGCCATTTTGATTCCCGTTTCCTTTTTTAAATTCTTTGTCGCTGTGCAAAACCAATCAAAGGAAAGTGAACTTCAACTTTACAATTTGTATGCCTAAAAGTGGGTACTACTGAGACAGGGTTAAAATTAGAATTAGCTGAGCAAAGGGCAAATTCCCAGAAGCAGTCACACCTTAAGGAGAAAGATGTCTTTGAGAAAAACAGCAATAAACAGCACCTGGAGCCAAAGGACTCCCACCTGAGTCATCTACAGGGAAAAAGTGTAGAGCCAACCGACCCACCCAAATGCACTATCTACCCCCAGGCACTGCCCTGGAGAGAAGGGAGGGTAGGAGGAAAAGCCCTGAGCAAGGAAAGGGGAGGGGGAATAAGTAAAGCTAATCTATAAAAGCAAATTGCCCAACAGTGTGGGGGCCTCGTGCATCTCTCACCTGTGTCTTTGTGAGCGTGTCCCCCACCCCGTCCTCTCACAGGTGTTCTCCATACATTTTCTGCCTGCTTACTCGATGCTATGCTGGGCCCTTGAATTCTTTCTTTTGGCATGGCCAAGAACCTAGGAATACTATCATATTAACATATTTTGGTAATCCAGCCAGGAGACATCTCTCATGGCAATTGACTGGAAGGCTTGGCCATGTGCTTTCATTTTTTTCTTCTTGCTTGGCTCATTGTTATCTTCTTGTAGGTCCTCATGCAACTCTGTTTCTAGGAATTTAGAGGCTCTGATCTGGCTTCCCCAGGACATAAACTCAGTCTACTCTGAGCCTCTGGCTTTCTCCTTGGAGACTAGAGCCTGTCTCCATTCATGCAGATCCAAAGAGGCTTAGGTCAGTGGGTGATACTGCCCTTAGGACCTGACTCGGGGCTTCCCCCTGTGTTGGACAGGAGTCCAATTAGAGCCAAATCAAGTCCCCCGGTCTCTCTTTTTCTCTTTCCGTGGCTGTCCAAGACTTCCCCACTCACTTGCCTTCTGTGTCTAGGAATCTAGGGGCTCTGATTTGGCTCCCCCAGGACATAAACTTGGTCCACTCTGAGCCTCTAGCTCCTTCCTCAGAGGTGGCTGGAGCCTGTCTCTCCTCTCCTCTCCCCTCCTCTCCCCTCCCCTCCTCTCTCCTCTCTCTTTCCCTCCCTCCCTCCCTCTTTGGTTCTCTGATTCTTCCCCACAATCTCTCTTTTCTTCCCCTCTGAGGGCCAAGACCCTTCCTCCTGCTGAGTCCATTTCTCTTTCCACCTCTTTGACAGAGGTCTTCTCTCCTGCCTCCGTGATCATATGGCAACCCCACCCCTAGCATCTTGTGGAATCACTGCACTGCCCTCCAAGGGGCTGCAAATGTTCAGGTGTTCTTGAAGCATGCTCATCCATGACAAAGTTTCCCAGATGCTATAAGAGGAAGAAGCACAGTGGCTTGTCTCCACCTGTGTTTTCCACTGCAGCTGTAATGTATTAGTCAGGGTTTCCCCAGAGAAACAGAACCAACAAGAGAGATCTGTAAATATAAGATTATAAAGGTTTCTCATGCAACTGTGGGTACAGAAGAGTCCAGAATCCATAGGGCAGGCTGTGAAGCTGTCGGCTTTGATGAATGGTCTGGACAAACTCAACAGGAGAGGCCCACTGGCTGAAGAAGCAGAGAAAGAGTCTCTGTTCTTCCTTAAAGGCCTTCAACTGATTCGATTATCTCCTAGTGAATGACATGCCTTAGTTGATCACAGATGTAATCAGCCACAAATGCAATCAACTGACTGATGATTTAATATACCAGCCTTCTGGGTTATCAACCAGCCATGAAATATCCTTGCAGCAATGGTCAGGCCAGTGCTTGCCTGTCCAGACAACTGTGCATAATCACTTGGCCAAGTTGACACAAGAGCCTAACCATCACAGTACCCAAGACCATGTATGGCTCCACTGACTTCACATCTGACCATCAATCTAGAGGAGCCTCAGGTGACACTCGATATGCAGGTAAGATTATTAATTTTGCAATTAAGTAATAGAGCCATTTACTCTTTTCTGAACTGCCACTGTGGGTCTATCTCCACTCAGACTTGCTGAGTTGTGGAAGTTGACAGAGCCAAAACTAGAACCTTCACTACCCCTCTTCTTTGTAAGTTTAGAAACATTCTAGTGTCTCATCAATTTCTCATTTTCCCTGTACCTCTCACCCCCTTCTAGGGAGGGATCTTCTTCACTCCCTGGGGGCTACCTTAAGACTAGCCAACCTGGCTAGTATTTACCCGTTGTTTTCCCTGAAGCCCCTACTAAATCAAGGCCTCTTGGCATCCCAAAAGAAATCCTTAAGCATCCATATGGGATGAAGGCATCCCAGGCATAGCTCAGTGAACAGCCTCTAATTGCATTCAGGTTTTCAGTCCTAGATCTTAAAAATTCATTTTTGTATCCCTCTTCATCATGACTCTAAATACCTATTTGCTTTTAAATGGCAGAAACTTAAGGATAGGATTCCAGACAGTTCTGCCCCAAGAGTTTCAAAAATACTCATCATATCTTTAAGAATGTCTTAGCAGAAGCAGAAGACCTTATGGACCTCCGACTGTCTCAAAGCACAGTCTTGCAATGTGTTACTTTTTGAACTAACATTCCTAATATGAAAGTGAATCTTGGGTAGTCATTGCTGACGACAAGTCCTAGTTGGATACAGAAAGTTGCGGCGGGTTTAAGAAAGTGAATTTTGTAGTTACTACTGTCTATAAGCCATGGATGGATGTGAAAAATTGTGGAAAGTTTGAGAAAGTAAGTTTCATTTGAAGTCACTGCTGACTACAAGCCCTAAATAGATATAAAAATGTATGGAGTTTATGATAACAAATTCTGTCCGTCATAGTGCTGCTCTCTCAACCTTCTGAATACTCTGTCTAAACGTTTATGCTGACCTTATCATCATTTATTTTAAAAAAGTCTTCTCTGAAAGGAAAGCTGTTACAAAAGACTTCTTCTTTCACTTTATAAAAATGAAGTGCTGAAATAATGTAACGTTACATAGAAAGTGTTTAGAAAATATTGCAATAATTTTGACAGTGGATTTTCTATCTTTCTGTTAAACTAAAATTTGTCACTTATTTAAATATTATGTAAAATCCCTAAAAAGTTAACAATATTCTCACTGATCATGTTATATCCTAATACTGATCTGCATGATTTTAGATATTATTAGTCATGGTTTTATTTATTCTTAGAAAAAGCACAGATCACAAAACAACCAAATTTACTTATCAGTTATACTACTTTTCTGTAAAGCTCCCCAAATTTAATTTTTTTGTAAAACACTATCTAATTTAACCTGTCTAGATTGTTTATTTAGACAATATAATTCAGCTTTTCTTGACATGGATCTAAAATAAAGAATAAAATCTTAATCAGAAAGTAAAGTGTTTGCAAAGTGCCTTAAAGTACTAAAGAAAAATGTGAAACTATTAAACTTCTCAACCTCAGGAATTCCTACTATTCTCTTTTAAGCAATAAGGTCTCCCAACTTAGTAAGTTAAACCCTCAATCTTAAAGCTTGCCCTTATGAAACTTATTTCTGTAGTAGCAAGACTGTTTACTTATGATTAATTACTAAGAGTGAACCCCAGATGTGCCTGTATGAATCTGTTGTGGATCTCAGAAAAGCCATGTCCTCTAATACTCTTTCAATATTGCTGAGTGGGAGCTTTTTGATTATTCATGCAAATGTGCCCCACGCAATTGGTGGTAATTTTTGATTAGATGGTTTCCATGGAGATGTGTCTCCACCCTTTCAAGTTGAGGTTGCTTACTGGAGCCCTTTAAGAGGGAACCATTTGGAAAAAGATTTCAGAGTCCACAAAGCCAGAGCCCTTTGGAGATGAAGAAGTAAAATGCCCCCAGGGGAGCTTCATGAAACAAGAAGTCTGGAGAGAAAGCTAGCAGACATCACCATGTTCACTATGTGCTCTTCTAGTTGAGAGAGAAACCCTGAATGCCGTGGGCCTTCTTGAACCAAGATATATTTCCCTGGATGCCTTAGATTGGACATTTCTATAACTTTGCTTTAATTTGGACATTTTCACAGCCTTAGAACAGTAAACTGGCAACTTATTAAATCCCCCTTTTTAAAAGCTGTTCTATTTCTGGTATCTTATATTCCAGCAGCTTTCAAAGTAGAACAGATTTGGGTGCCAGAGAAGTGGGGTGCTGCTGCAGT